>JABWDB010000078.1:600000-846753 GCA_019614645.1 Stratiolaelaps scimitus
GGTAATAACGATCTGCCTCTTCGTCTTGATTACGATTCATCATACGTAATGTGTGCTAATGATGTTAGAAGGTTCATGACACCGATGGTTCCCAAGCTGGAGAATGCTCTCTCCGCATTTCATTGGATTTACTATGCGTGATGACGGACTCCGCTGTGAACAATGCAACGTTATGGTATTAACTGAAATTTGTTCAATTTTTCTGTCCACTATCGACCCCTGTCCGCTGTTGAAAGGTCTTCTCTGTCTGACAAATATAATAAGCGTAAATTATAACAGAGTTACTTACATCGATGTAGCGTTTAGATACACACAAAACTATACACTTACATAATGAAAGTGAGCATTACCATAGAAGGTCAAGTGGTATCGTCAGCACATGTGGCCAGCCCGTTCTATCCCGGAGAGACAAGAAATATTGTCCTGACAGGAACAAAAAACAAACGTCTAGCTGAAGAGCCGCTCTGGTCAAGGGTAGTAAGCTATATAGGCCTCATATCCAAAAGGTCGGTTCGTGCGTGCATCAGAGAGTGAGAACGAGAGAGAGAGAGAGAGATGGAGGAGAGAGAGAGAAAGAGATATGAAGAGATGCCTACATATGTTCGCCTTCTTGGTAGAATTTCACCGAAGGGTGGAAAACGTAAGACGGACGGTCCCTGGTCCAGTCACCATTCCGTCGCGTGTGTCGATTCTATACGAAGCTTCGAACTGCGCTGAGGGCTGACATTCTCCCGTGGATAGCGATCCTTGGGTGCACTATTGCACGGATGTGAGCTGAGCCTAACGAGCCTCGCTTTGCCTGTCCGGCTGCTACAGACCCCACCTTCTCTTTCCATCTCTTCGTCCTGTCTCTCATTTTCCGTAGCAAATATCAGCGCGACGGACCGGAACGACTCCGTAGGTCGGTGCTGTAGTCGTCGCTGCACCGTTTTCTTGGCGGCGCTATCTCCTGCGGACCTTGTTCCTGCCGGCCGGGCGTGTCCACGCTAGCGAGTCGCAGAGGAAGCCATCGTCAATCGTTGCAGCAGTGGTAATAGCAGCCACTTGTGCGTACGTAGGTGCGTTCGTACATACGTACCTGGGGTGCCGACACGTGTACATCGTACTGTACTCTCTGGCAAAGCTGATGCCAAAGCACAGGGTCCGCGGTCGTTCGCCGGGTTTGGCAAGCACCAGCGGGCGGGGCAAGGAAGCCGCCTCCTGGAGAGGTGAGATAACGTCTCAAATACACCTATAACAGCCATAGCGCTGCAGACCGCCTGCCACTACCTACCCGTGGCCATCTGACTAGATCGCTAGCAGCAACAAACAACGGGTGGAACGGACGACGAAACGAACGCGTAGCGGCTAAGCTGCGTGCATCGTGTGGTGCGCATCGCCTACCCTACACGATGTAGTCCTCCTACATACAGTAGGTGGTCAGAGAGAAAACACAGGTCGCGTTGGTTTTCTTCTAGTTCTGGACAGAGAGCATGGATGGAAGCAGGTAGCACAATGCTGTTTACACTTCTGATTCCTTTCGCGGAATAATGCTCCTGTGCTCTGAATTTATGTTGGGAACTCGGTGAGTTCCTGAAAACAACGAGCGGACGAGCCCCTAGTCGGTGCCAGGTTCGCACAACGGTCAGCGGCCGTTAGAGTGCTGTATTACTATACGTTAGGCGGATGGTGCTTGGTGGTTTTTAGCCTTACAGCGAGCCATAGCGATTCATTAGTTGACTCTGTCCACGGTGACATTCGATCGGAATTTCTGGGCCTTCCGAGTGTCGCGCAGCAACAAGCCGACAGGCTAACATGCTTGGCCATTTTAGTAAACCAGTCCTGTTATAAACCGTGATGGCTGTCACGACGTATGTAGAATTTGCCCTTCACGATAACTGGCACTAATAAGGCTGCTGTCAAGATGTTTCTAGGAAGCAATATTGACGCCACAGGTCGGGACGCATAGTTCGTTACCTTAGCGTGGACACAGATAATTTTATGAACACAGGACAGTTCAAGGCTTTTTTTCGCTACCTCAAAACCTAGTTTTTCCTTTTCTCATTCGACGTGCAAGCATCCCGTAGGTTGTATCGGCGTAGCTATTATCGAGAACGAGTAACTTGGAATAAAACGTTTCTACTTTCGCTGCGCAGAAACGGGTTCGCTTCGTGATCTACCTTTGTAATCGATTTTTCACTAATTACAAATGTCTCTCTTAGCCCCATGTGTACCACTTGGATGTACACTTGCTCTGGCAATATTCGCCTGTATCAAGAAATGTGATATTTTATAGGCGCATTGAAGGAGGCGGCTTGCTAGGGATCGGCTCGACCGCATGTCCGTTGGCACTGGCCATACGCAGGCGCATAGATTACGACGAAAGAAGGAATAGCTACGGTGAAGGGGCCTGAGGTCTGCTTTTGTCGAACCATTTAAAGAGATAAGGAATTCTATCAATCTGCTGCAAATAAAGGAAATTGATACAGAATATGTAGAATTATTGCGCCACTTGTGTTTGAACTAAACCGATTTCATAAATACGGATTTCTTACTAAGTCTGTTCTAATCTATACGACTGGACACATGAGGCGAAATAGCCTCAGTATCGTCGTGCTCTTCGGAGGTAGACGCGACTGGAAGTACACGCATCGAATAGCTAGTATCCTCCATGTGTCCTGTGTATATAATACACGAGCTTGCGTAATACGTTTTACGTTTACTAACGCGAATGTTATGTGTTACATGCATGCTCAGTCCCGTGGATTGTCTGTTGGTGAGCGTCTTGGATTGCTAGACAAGAGGGACCTATGGTTTGGGTTCAAATCCTACCAGACCCAGGGGAATCTTCGAATTTCTGTATTTTTCTTTATTGCCAAATACACCAACGTTGAAAAATAGAGTCTGGGTGGCTCCGATATGTCCTCGTAGTATGATCTAAAGGCCTGTCCAAGAAGGGGAACGGCTGAGAGTCAGTTCAAAGAATAGACGATTGCCGTGTCCATCGCGATTTACATAGAGCGAGGTATATAATGTATGGCTCAACGGTACGTTGCTAGACGACGACAAATATTAATTCCAAAGTAGAACATTCTCAAGCATTCGTGTTGTGGTAGTTCACGTTTTCGGGTAGCGTGAGGTAGGGAAGCTATGAGAAGACTCAGGTCACTTTTTAATAAAACGTATGACGATTTTTGTTACCAAATAATAGCCCTCTCAAAGAGGAACACCTTTTATAATAAACATATCCGTGTGGGACTAACCGCTTTCTAGGTATTGGCATATAACGAAGCCTGAGTGCTACGCGGACACCAATGGCGGAGTCCGCGATCCACGAAAGAATCTCCGGCCGAATCCGAGCGTAATTTAACGAGGTCTTTGTATATTTGGGTATCCACGGATCAATTCACCATATTGGATCTGGATATGTGAAAACAAGAACTCCGAGAACACATATCATGGAAAAACGGAGTGACCTATTTAAGAGTATAAAAATTCTTTGATAAATCTTCGACTGAACTGGGAAGCACTTACGTAAGCAGGTTTTGGACGCTACGGCACACAATACACTCAAGTACCGTCCGCTCAGCTCGTTGAACACAAGCAAGACGTTAAGCGTGTGTTGGGTGCGGCATACACTGCTCAATGGTATTCTATATGATAATCAACCGCATTTAAAAACGAATAGAACCGTTTACCGCGGTTAGAAACGTATACATCAGCCTTAATGCCACCGCTGACGGTCTTGCTGTTATGCTGTTGGTGATGCTGGTTTCGCCTCTATTCTCAGGAGCGCGACCGCAAACACAAGCGCAGAGAGTGAAGAAGAGAGAGAGAGAGCGAGAGAGAGAATGGAGAGCGCTTCTACTGGAGTCCCCATAGCCGACTCGGTTTGACATTCTCACCGCCCTCTGGAAACTCACTTCTAGGGTCAATATCGGAGTAGGCGAAGAAAGGTCTAGAAGTCATTCGAGCCGGCTTGAGTTGACTCTCGCACTTGGCGGCCGCAACGGCAACGGTCGATGGTGCGCGAAGTACTCAAGATGCCACACTTCCACACAGCTTTATCCCTGCTCACCACAGTGGCCGCCTCTTGGGCAGCAGCTAACTTGTGATGGTGGCCAATTGAACTGAGGTTTCGCTAGTCGCCTTCCTGCGTTCTAAGGTCCCGCGTTCGCGAGGCAACTGCTTGTGTGAGTATGGTTCGAGTTCCGTCTCGGGGTTGCGGGGATTGGCTAGACTGGGACAACGGAAATGAACTCAGTCGTCGGGGGTCGCAACGCGGGCGGGGCAGACTTCGACGACGACGACAACGAGCATGGCCATCACAGTAGTAACACCAACAACAACAACAACAACAGCAGCAGCAGCAACAACAACGGGGGCAGCTACACTAGCAGGGATCGAATCAACAGAAGTCGGCCTTGCCAAGGTCGGCAGGCAGACGTCTTTTCTCGACCTAAACATTTCTACCACGCTCAGACACAAAGTCTGACCCACTCGACCCTGGCCTTTCCCACAGCTGCACGTCTGCGACACAACGACGAGTTCGACCCTCAACTGACGCGAGTCCTTGACGATGTTCTCCACCGCGCAGCAGAGAGGTCCGACTTCGGCTGCTGCTGCTGCTGTTACTACTACTGCCAATGGCCTCGGCGACTCCTGTTGTTGACATTCCTTTTCTTGTTCGTCAATTCGGGGGCATTCACTCAGAATGGGACGGTGCGTCCCTGAGCGTAAAGAAGCGAGTGCTCAGAAGGGCTGGCTGGCTGCCCAGCTAGCTATTTTATCACTCAGCGCTATGCGCTATTGTGCCGCCATTCACAATGCTCCTGCCGATAAATGGTGATGGAATTTTGAATTGACCGAAAGTGAGTCGCTTTCGGGCGCGCTTTTTCAAAGCAGGATTTCCCACGTACTGTACAACAGTGCGTTCGGTAGTGAAACCGATTGTATGACCGAGAGACAGAGAGAATTGCGCGGGAGGGGGGGACGTTTAGTGAGAGAAGGGATGAATGGATGACCTCGTGGATGTAGGTCTAGTCCGTCGGGTGCTTTTTGAACTAATGAATTATGGGCATCATTAATACTGATAGATGCTGCACGACAGGTGACAACCACGTAAGTGCACAGGTTCGATCCCTACCGATGCAATTTTACATTGAAAAAAGTGTCCGCCTTATAAAGCAATGCTGTTGTATCGTGGACGTTCAATACTGGCTGTGAGTCAGTCTGGAAAATGTGCGTTACGTTAGAACCAGATACAATGACGAGATCTTGCGTAGCGCAACGAGTTGAACCTATGTAAAGAAAATTTTTTCCGGACATATTCTCAGCCAACATTTAAAGGCGACGCAACTGCTTCCGGCATAGGCATGTGGTTATATTCAACTTTGACTTATAGGACAGTGTCTCAGATTGACTCCCTCTTCGCAACACGTATGCATAAACAATATAATTGGATCACGTGTGCTGGTGGTGTTGAACCAACACTTGAGTGCCAATAATTCGTTGAATTGAACTATTATCGATCAAAATAAGTTCTGTCGATCAATTGAACCAATTGCTGATCAATTATAATAGCACACGATATTACGGCGGTCATCATGACGACGGTCCCTTGAATGTTATGGATTGCCCCCGAGGTTCTCCCATATTGTTATACTTTTTCTGGCTGTTTGGCATTTCCCTAGAGAGTTTAAGAGCTTTCTCAACAATAGGATGCGATCCAGCTTGGAGGACACTCACAATACGTCCGGAAGCCAAACGCCTGACTGCGTTGCGACATACATATTATACACAGGCACAGACACAAAAAGGCATAAACACACAAAGAGGCGGGAGGGATGTGTGAGCCAAAATCCTTTGAGACTCGAAAAGCTTAATAATAATACAACACAGCACTAACGCTTTGAGACATATATATATATATAGAGAGAGAGAGAGAGCTTGCCTTGCTGCGTAATCGCACGACTACTCAAGTGGGTAGAGCATAGAGCGTAGCTATATTGGGAAAGTTGATAAATGTCAACAGAAAAGGTAAAGGGACGAAGCAGGTAAATAAAGAGTTGGTAAGAGCTACCTTCCAGATGGCGAAGTTTAGACAATTCCCAGGGATCATACCTGCAATACATAAGAAATCTTTCATTAATATGAATAAATACATATATTAATTATGGAATGTATTTCCACGATGAAGAACGCGAAGCTGAGCCAAAACTAAGTGTACATATGTATTATATATTATTCACTCTTCTTATGGGAAAAATCTGTCTACTAATTCATCTACCTTTTTCTTTTTTTTTCGGTAACTTAAACTCTGAAAAATTTTCAGTTCCGATAGGAAGTGACAATTTGAAGTGAATTAAGAAATTGGATGATACAAAATGGTAGCTACAGAATAAGCCACGCATTGCTCCTTCTGATAACTTATTGTGATGCACAATGCTGTCTCTCGTTAGTAGCATAGTCGTCCATATCGTCGAGCATTTTTGATGCATCATTATCCAATTCAAACTCCACTAGCAACCGACTGAGTCCATTGCGGAAGGTCAATACTACTTTTCTTTTTCTATGGCTTAAGATTTACCAGTAGAACTGCCACTACTATTAGCGTGATTGGCAGCACCACTTGTACTGTTCACCTATCGTGTGGCAGCTAGCAAACTGCGGACTGGTGATAGTTACACTTATAGGGTAAGGTGCTGTGCACGCGGAGCGTGTGGTCACGTTTAGAGTACGCTTGGCCGGTGAGGTTGGCCGCCAAGTAGGCCATGAGGTGGGAAGAACGGCGGATGTCCTATCTTCCTCCAATAGGACAGGCCATGGGATAGATATGCCTAGCCCAGATGGAGAGAAGGGATGAGTGAGGGTGGGGTAGTTGTACCCCGTTGCTGCAAGCGACGTTTCCGCCTCCACTTTCCCGCCTCCCTATGGGCCTTCCGTTTTGCTGAATTAGTGATCAGCGACGAGGACTTCCCAAAGGATCTGGCCTTCGCCTGTAGGTTAGGTGTAACCAAGCCCGCTATGGCAGCGAGAAGAGAGAGAGAGCGGCGTGCAGCCAGCTGCCGACGACGAATGCTTGAGCGAGTCAAACCGGTAGAGCCAAACGTTCGGCTTGTAGGTCATGGTCCCTCCAAACCGTTAGATAGATACCTCCGCGTTGTGATCCGGGACCGATCATAGGACGCTTAGTCTGTTGAGCGCAAGGCTGTCTCTGGCGCATATTCATCCCGAACGCCCTCCCACCCTACCGTTTCATGACGACGAAATCTCCCGGTCACCCGGCCGCCCTTGAGTATACCAGCGCACGAGGCTGCTGAATATGTTAGGCTGTCAAAACGTGCAATCATCAAGAGACTGGGGTGCATAGCTTTAGTGCGGAGCTATGATTATCTTTAGCAGTCGTAACCGTATGCCAGATAGGTATGAGTTTTCTCTTTCTATCAATATGACGGATCAAAACGGGAAGCCTATTTTGACAGACCAAGCTACTGCAACAACGGTACGTAATAACAAAAGCACTATGACGTTCTAGGGCGCTATCGGATTAAGGTCGTATTATTATAAAAGGGATACAGTTATGAATCACATGATAGCGAACAATGCATCTGCCTTGTCTACTTAAAGGGTGACCAAAAATATGACGGCAAAAAGACAGAAATTTTTATATGATTAAACTTATCGTAGTAATAACCAAGATTAAGTCTCAACTTGAGGGGCCCTATCAATCAGTAGGTGGTGAAGGGTTTTCTGGTTTTCTGCTCATTAAGGCACAAAGATAAAACCTGATGATTACTTTGAGTTGTATTCTAATAAGCAATTCTTATGAGTAACTCACCTGTCGTTAATTCGATGCCCTTTTCAAAGAGCTGCCGTCAAGACAGGCTCCACTCCCTTATAAATAGTTTCGGTTACCACAGGGGACTTACAAGCAAACTTTACAAGCTACAGCTCTAAATATTACAACATACAGAAGCGGAAGGAGTTTCATGGATGAAAGTGTATAGACACACCAATATGAACGGTCGGAAGTGGAAGCATATGAACACAGCAATGTGAACGTGTTGGTTGGCTCAGGCAGGCCCCAACCGTCTGATTCAGATCTATCGAGCAAAAGTCACGCACGTGAATGATACCATATACGATAGGTAGACAGATACACACTTGAAACAGCTCGCCTAGTAGTCCGGTAGATCAGTAAACGCTCGGAGGCAACAGCCTACTAGACAACAGCCACGAGTTGAATTCTACTGGGACCGTTCGTACGGTACGTCACGGTACCTCACTATGGCCCACGTGCTCGGTTAGGCACGTGGTGCTCTGAGCCCGGGGGTGAAATGAAGCCACTGATGCATTAGCCTTCGTTCCAATCCCCGTTTCTGCCGTCGAGCTCCATCATACACTTGATGAATATCCGACTCCCCCGCATCAGCGTATGTCAGGGAGTTAGCTGGATGGCATTCCCGTTCACTTGCGGCATGTCGGAAACTCAAACGTTGAATGGCGGCGGGATAGAGCTCACCGAGAGTGAGCGCAGCGAGTGATGGGTCCACGATGGTGGAAGCTTGGCACCACTAACTCAGGACCTGCTGAAGCACGCAGTCGTACCGAGACCGGCCTGCCATAGAAGAAAGACAGCTCAGGGTCGGTCAGCTATGGAAAAGTGGTTAGGGAGCTAAGCCAGTTCGTAACGACGATACGTTACTATACAGTCTCTCACCTTCTCTCTCAAGCGGGAACGCACCAGCGTCACGTTCAGTAGTCTCGCTTGCCCTGTGTGGATAACTGAGGAGGGCTCACCGTCGTTATCCGAATGATGCATTTGGATTAGACGATGTTTGAATAGATCCTTTAGAGGCAACGATCGGGTCGTCTTGTCCAATACATCATCTATGATAGCATGCCGGCGAACGATCAGATCCAATCGTGGACATTGCGAAGACGTGGCAGCAAAAATAGCAGAGAGAGAGAGAGTTGCATAACGCTGAACCTCGAGTCTTGCATAGGTCGCTCGACAAGAGTCAACTCAAAGGCTCCGAGTGTCATACCTAGACTAGTGTCATACCGGGACTAGACCTTTCACCGGACTAGATCCTGTGAAAATCTCTATTTTTTTCTTACTTGAGACGTAGATACTGGAATTCACAACGGCGAAGTTCCTCGGTAGTCGTTTATTAGAATAGATATTAATTAGATAGCCGAAAGGCTGTCTTAGTGCTCGCCGTAATGAGGAGATAATGAGTTTCATTTTTGCTCAAACGTTCTCACGCGAAGTTATGAAGAAGTGCTTTAAATTTTGCAGAAACCTATATTGTCTTTTAGATCGTAATGGCTTTTTAAAGCAATTAACAATCGGGTAATCAATGGGGTAAAACATTTTCTGCTATCCTTTGTCTCGTTTTTACCATTCGACGAGATCTTAAGCATTGTACAACTGCGGTTACGTCGATAGACCTCAACTCGAATGAAGGAGTACATCATGATATCGATTTTATAATATTGTTGTACATCTTTCTAATTATTCATGTACAGGGCAAAATTGTTATTTTAATGTTATTGTACACGAATGAACGTTCTCATTTATTGCTCAGTTAATTTCCTCTACATAGAAAGGTGTATTTGTTATACTGCAATCAACAGATGCGTATTGCTGGCCAATTAATGAATAAGTATGATGACACTATTTATCAAATATATGATTATACTTTGCATCTGCGATCAATTCGAGCTGGACCATCAAACACACACACACACACACACATATGCGATTGTATGTATATCAAACAACGAATAAATGACAAACAGCTTTCCTATAACGAACGTGGCTCGTGGAAAGTATACGTTGACTTTCCACGAGTCGTCCGTTGTGATTTTTATGACAGAGACTTTTTACAGACTCGATCGATTTTGTCAAAGGAATAAGTACATCGCCGATTTGTTGTTTCCGTGAAGTGTTGACATGTTTACTTCGCTTAGCAGATAAATACAACTGAAGAATGTGGCAACTGGACGATACGCTGTGCAGACAATATTTTGATCCTCAAGATACGCCTCGCTTCGGTCGGCCAGTCGCCACCGATGTCGATCAAATCAGGGCTATCATGAGCTGCTGCCTCCCGGCGGAACGATTGGTTCGAGCAAGTACTGCTAACAATTGGCCAAATTAAGACGAGAAATCGGTCAGAAGCGGCCCCCCGAATTGGCGAATAGAAAGGGCGTTGTGTTCCACCAGGACAACGCTAGATTACACGATTCCATTGATGATCCGGCAAAATTATTGAGGCTTGGACGGGCTGTTTTGTTGAACTCGGGCCTTGTACCCTTAGATGGTGAATTGTTCCGGGCGCTAGAGAACAATTTCAAAAATTAAGCCTTCAGTTCCCTGGACATACTCAAAAACACATTGGATGATTTCTTCGTCCATAGGTCTCGAGACTTCGATAAGGAAGGGATGAGAAATGTGGTGGATAAAAATGGATTGTTTTACGTCAATAGTTAGCGTTTGAAATGTACTCGATTTTCACTATGGGTTCGAGCATAAACTCTCCATATATATATATATATATATATATTATATGCTGGGTTTATATACCTGTATGAAGCTGTACTAGTGCTGTGCGGGTAACATGCATCGGGCACAAAACTACTAACAGAAGAGCCTTAGGTGGAACGCAATTGAATCTCATGTCCGGCGAACAAAGGTAGATGAAGTTATAGATTTCTAACCACGATTGAATTCCGGACCAACTTATATCGAACAATTACAGTTTCTATTACCCAAACGACTGCGATGCTAAGATAATGACCCTTGGTGATTCTAAGAAAGTCGAACGATCTCGATGTTTGTTAAAGGTACATGGCTACCCGTTACCCGGCACTCAATCGCTTCACGTTCCGAGGGTTGACAAAGCGACAGTGCCCCCGAGAGGGTTGGGATCAGGCTAACGGAGGTACTGGTTTACACGCAATTGCTTCCCACAGCAACGAAATCAAAAAAGGGAACATGCGCGGATAACGGTGAAAGAATTGATACCTCGGCACTGGAACAGATGGAGGAGCGTGCACCGGTGCGCGAGAAAATCACGCCGCGACCGGGCGCAGCCCAACCAATATTCGAATCTGCAACTCCTGCACATGCAAAGAACTAGCCAGATATCGCTTAACTACTCGAGACGGCGTAGCTTTTGCTCGCGGTCAGTGCAATATGCCATTGATTTTGAGTGGTAGCTTATCCGCAAATGATGACGAAGTGGCCTGCAATTTTGGCGGGAAATTCAAACGGAGGCTTCGCAGATGTCGGTGTGTTTTACGCTTTGCCTGAGACAGCCCGTGTGTGGACGTGTAACAGCAAAAGCGATCGAATCCCGGAGGCAATAGCGGGCAAGGCAATAAAGCTTTACTGCCTTTTGCCGTCCTTTGATTGCCTAGTGCTGTTGTTGTTGTTGTTGCTGCCGCTCAGGCTGCTGCTGCTGTGGGGTCCCTCTGCAGTAGGAGCGTTAAAGGCCGAGGGACCAATCTCACTTGGGCAAACAGGTTCTCTGGCGAACGTCCTGGTCGCCGCGTCCTTCCGATCAGCGTACCGCCGTCGATTATAAACTTGGGACTACCGAGTCATCGGGATGCATGAAATTTCCTAAGTAAAAGCCATGCCCGAGTATCACAACGACGTTTCACTGAGGTTGTGTTCCGGCCAACCTTCTGATGGGTGACCTCGGTCCTGGGGCCATACAGGACATTGTGCGCTTTCCGCGAAGCTAGGCAGAACCACAAATACTTATACGAAGAATTAGAAGATCGTCAAGATAAGACAGATCGAAGGCAATTCAAGATTTTGAAAGCGACCCAGAGGCAGGGTTGTTCAGGTGAAATTGCTACACATTGTACTAAAATGCCGCGGTAAGGAAATTACCTCAGAGATATCATATATATATTACATGAACTAGAACTATGCTTCCCCAAATAAGAGTGTCTTAGTAATTAGATTATATTATATAACAAACTGAGGCAGTCCACTATTTTTTTAAATGGTCTGCTTATTCGTTCGTGCAGGTAGCTGGTTGATCTGTGAGGGGCTTTCAAGTGAGGTCAAGCTTCATTGGTTATAACGCAGCAGTGGACAGAAACTTTGAGCTGGGCCGTGGACACTCTGGATGTGTGAAACCGTTAACGTGGTTCACGGAAACGTTGGTGGGAGCGCCATCTATGCGCATGCTCCGACAGCGTTATGCCTCGAGCTTTGTGCAACACATATCAAACAACGAACGGCGTAAAAGTGGTGCCATGTAGAGCCATCCGAAGTACATCTTGCATCAATTGTATATTCTGTCAAGTACTCGTTATAATCAAAACAATACATAAACAAAAAATGTGTGCCATCTCTGTTTGTCTGGTTAGTAGCCATATGCTCTGATAGGTATATTGTTGGTGCCTCGAGTGTGACAAGCGTTGATTTGTTTAGTCAGTAAGCCTACACAATGTGCTTGGCCTGCGTATAATGTATGGAAGAAATAAGCTTAGAGTCGCCTACCTTTATGATAATGTCAGCTTATAGTATGATATTTGGCAGCCAAGCAAATGACTATGACTACTATAATCAAAGACCCTCCAGGTGGGAAAAATGAAATGTGTGCAGCTTTTCTATAGAAAAACCGAACCGATCTACCTTGACAAGGCGGTTACAATTAATTAACTAACCGTCTTGAGATGATTATTATCTCTCTCTCTCTCTCTTTTCTCACCCCTGTGTCCTCTAACTCTTCACCTTTCGATGTGGCAAAGTAGATTCACTTGTATGTACCATGTTCTATTTTATTGTCGGTTTACTACGGCGATACGCGTCACTTAAGTATGCCGGCATCATACGTTGCATCCGCATCACATATTTGGGCCGGTGGAGGGTATTAAAGCAACGCACTTCCTTGGCCGGGTTAGGTCTTCATTGCCCCCGCCCTCAGAGCGATTTTTTTTCGCTATTGACGCCGATGGGGAACGATGGCGTGTAACAAAGCGCTCTTTTCTTGTTGTTACTTATCGTGAATGCCTCCTCTCCCGTGTCCACAAATACACCCAGATACAGCCGAACTGTACTGTATGTCGGTCTGTCTGTATATCCATCTGTCTGTCTGCTGGTTCGTCTGTGCTGCTTGCGATTGCTTGCCCGCTTGCGTGACCCGGTAGTTCCATGCCGATGCTGGCATGGGCCCTCTCTTGTTCTCGGCTCCTCTTCGTCCTCTTTGACTAGCGAACTGGGTGCACGTGTGAGTGTAATGTGCAATGCGAAACTTTGTCGTGTACAGCTTTTCAAACCCATCGCAGATCGCGCGCGACAGCGCCCGGCATCGCCTGAACAAGTTGTTTCAGCGGCTCGGCTGCCAGTTTCGGCGTGGCTCTGGTCGTATGGCCTGGTCGCAATGATCGTCGAATCCAGGACCAAACGCTGGAAGAAGACCCGGCCAGTGGCGATGTTTCGAAATCCGACAACGGTTTCGAAACAGCAGCGCGCACACGTAGGCCGCCCCTGATTCCAGCACGCTGTTCAAGTACTGTTCCAGAGCCGTCGCCGCAACCGGCATCCAACAATTGCTGGGTAGCGTGGCCTGAGGTGGCCTGACCCGTCGCCCTGGCTGGCCTTTCGGTTCGTCCGCCACACGAACGGGAGCGAACGAGTTTGTAAAGTGTGTGTATGCTGCTGCAGGACACGTCCAGGCTCCCGCGTGCTCGCTTGCTTGTCGATCCGCCAGCCCGCTTACTGGCTCGTTCGCCTTCTTCTACCGACCATGCCATGACACCTGGCGTGTACCATATGTGTTCGTCTTGAAAAGTTCTACCGATCGGCCCAGGTGGCAGATGGCCAAACGCTCCCGCGCCATCCCCGGACTCCCGGGGGTCTCGGTCGGGCTCGCTCGTTCACTCTGGCCCATCTCGTAGTGCCCTTCTCGTGAACAATTCAGAGATAGATACACCATGAGCGAAGGATAGAGAACTCGACGAGGACGCGAAGCTGGGGACAGG
Source organism: Stratiolaelaps scimitus (assembly GCA_019614645.1). Taxonomy (NCBI): domain Eukaryota; kingdom Metazoa; phylum Arthropoda; class Arachnida; order Mesostigmata; family Laelapidae; genus Stratiolaelaps; species Stratiolaelaps scimitus. The sequence continues at coordinate 613,993 of JABWDB010000078.1, forward strand.
TCGGGGCTGAATGCAAGGGCCGATTCGAAGGGGGTGGTAGCCGCCCTGAGCAGGTTATTGACGTCATTGAATAAATAAGCACCTCATGGTGAACATCGATCGATGAACAAAAAGGGACTCACTCACTCAGTGTACTGCCGCAGCTGCTGCTGCTGTTAATGCTGCTACTGTTAAAACCTCTGATGTTGAGTGACACGATGTTTGGGGGTCTTGCCTAGCAGAGTCTGTTCGGAGAGTCCATGTAAGAAGAACGCGGGGCCGGCCGAGGCGGTAGCAGCGGGAGGCGGCCTCGGAAAACTTTCCTAATCATGTATTATTGGCGAGCATTGATGGGAAAAGGCCCACCTTTCCCACCATCAAAGATCGAACGAATACTCACCACCGTTTGACGTGTGCAGCAAGTGAACTTTGCGTGAAGTTTGGCAGACATTTTGATACAACCAAGCAAAAAAAAACAACGAGAACAATATAAGAATATATTATACATATAGATCGGGCGCCTAGCTGAACTGAACTACTCTTTGTGAATGTTAATATATAGGGATTGCTCTTGCATTCACAGCAGCCATAATTCAGCGTGGCTTGACGGTAATAATATTTCAAACTTACTAATTCGTATGGCCTCACAAGGTGGTGGCTTCTCCCTGGCCTCTGCATTTTAAGCTAATAATAATTCGTTTACCCAAGCTGTCTCGACCCTCGAATATTTTTGTCTATCCTCGTCTTGGAACTCGATATGCCAAACTGATAAGCAACGATGTGAGCACAACGCCATCTCGGAGGACCGCATCATCAGACAGAATCGAACAACACCGCTATTGAGCATAAATGAGATGTTATTGTTATCATTATAACATAAAATTAGTAGGATTAATACCCAAGTGTTCGGAAAGTCGGGCAACCTATTGCGTTCAGAGAGATTTCGCAACTAAATAAATTTGCGTTGCTATTTAGACGCGTTCAAACAAGAATACAACCCTATGAGTTTGGTCAACTAATTAAAGGTTCAAATCCCCACAGTAACAGCACGCATGCCTTGTATACTAAACGTAAACCTCCAAAATTTTAATTGCGACATGAATTGTGAATGGCGTAAACGTTAACAAATTATGGAAATAAATGGACAATAAGTACTCTATGGTAGAATTTTTGAGTCGCGACCGGTGGCGTGGTGCATTTGTGTGCGCCTTGCAATCGGAGGAGACACGTAGGTGCACGGGTTCGTGCACCTACGTGCAACGGTTGACGCACCCGTTGCACATTTGCATTTAAAGGGGTGCGTCCTGTGAAGCAATGCAGAAAGCCGTACCATGGACGTTAAGTGCTAGTTGTGAGTCAGCCCGGAAAATTAGTTTAAAATTAACTTTTTAAAGGAATAGTAGGTTCCGAAATGGAGACGAAGTCCACTTCCGGTCTGGGAGACCTTCATCAGCGCTCATCGTGAGGGAAGTGCAAAAATTCTGTAGGTCGATGCCATAATTCTTTGCCTTTACGGTCATTATGAAGAATAGGTTAGAAAAGGTAGAACCTTTAGAAAAGATTGCTAAATGTGTCCGACTCGAAGGGACGTCCCCAAAGGAACGAACAGTGGCTTTTCCCCATGGTGACGCGCCACGCCGCAGAAGCTATTAACTATGATTTATTTCTTGCCGGAAATCTTAATCACCGTCTGCTCGAACCCTCTGTATTCACTCGACGTAGCCCCTTGATTCGTTTCTGGTCAAAAAAAATTAAAACCTTAAAGAGATATATTGGACAAGCTGGAAGATTCATCAAGCGGAAATTGCCGACGGACCCTGACGGGACATTAAAACGGCGAGTATCACGTATGCACCGGAGTTTAATAAACGTCTTGAAAAGAAAATCACCTGCTGCATACGAACGTGAATTGGGTTGAAAAGGGGAGGCTCGACTAAAGTTGCACAACGGGTTCGTGCGCTCAAAGAAATATTTTTCATTTTATAGCAAACTGAATAGACAGCTCATTCGGAACAACATGGTATTCCTCGTTGAGGAATGGTAGAACACGGCAATGGTAGAAAATATTTCTTTTTATAAATAGAAATCTATCTATTCTAGCAAAGCAGTGAATTTGCACCCTCGGCTCGTCCTCATCATTAATCATTCACGATGTGTAACACCATCAATATAACATAATATGTAATGGCGATTTTCTCTTTTGGATTGAATTGTGCGTTTTCATGCTGCCATTCGTGGGGTTGCTATCGGTAAACGAGGTACCCATTCTCAGCTGAATCTTAGGTGGCTCGTGGTAATACCCTACGTTCCCAGTACAAACAAACTCGGAGAGCTTAAGGATATTCAGCGAGAATGTGAACCACCCGAGGGGCGGTCTAGTGATCGATTGCATCCCCAATAAACGTGCTCGAAAAGCACTATAGGAGAGTAAGAAAGAGAGGGAGAGCGGGCCAGCTGCAAGTGCCACGAAGCGTTCATAAGCTGGTGCTCCCGAAGCCGGTCAAATTCTACAGGTTGAAGGCTGGAGGTTGTACCCGTTCATTTGCCTAAGATCGCTCTGTTCAGTTGACTCACGTACAGTCTGATGTAACTGATGCAACAAGCAGCGTTTCATCAAAGCGTCAAATGATTCCCTCGCATCGAATGTAGCTGCAGGCGTGAGTTATCGACGCTCGGTCAAATGCAGCGGCACATTTGTTGCTACGGAACCCTTTATCCTAGTGAACGAAATGATAATTAGGCATATATTTTCGAACTCGGATGATCCCGACGGTACTAGTTCTTTTTTCGCACTTCTCTTCGTTGAGCTCTTGCAAGGTTGCTCTGTAAAACTGCGATGCCTCAGCGGATCGCACATCAAACATAGTTAGCTGATGGCCACTCAGATGACCCGCTCCCTTTTCAGTAACTGAAGCACCTCCGAAATCTCGAACGACCCCGTACAACGTTCTACCGCGGCCTGCATACTTCCCATCGAATATATTACATTTACTTTGGCGATAAGCTACGCGTTGACGACATTGTGTTTGCAACCCATAAACGTGCCTATTTGCGAATTGCCCAAGCGATCCTAAATCGACCATAACCACCTTGTCTTCCTTCCCTTCTTCGCTATATCTTTCTCGACAAGTCTCTCCCAACATTCATTGTTTACTTCACCGCGTGCCACAAAGTGCGCCAAGATCGTCCTCGGCGATATCGTCCGCGCACACCCGCGTCGCCCAACGAAACGCAGCAAGCGATATCTAATGGCGGCGTCCACGCTATGGAGGCAATGCACAAGCCGTCTGAGAGGCATCGTCTCTTAACCTACGCGCACCCGCTGCACTTCTCCGCGTCGGATCGAGCCAACCCCCGAGCTGTGCGACGGGCGCCTGTCGTAAACTGACACAAGAAGTGGCGCGAGCATGAAATGACATTTATCCGATGCGGAACTTGACGTACACTACTTCTACGCTGTCCAGGCTAAGCGGCACTCGTCCCAGGCTAATCCTGTTTGATGCAAAAGGGGATTACGTGAGAGGAAATATTGGACAAAAGAAAAATCCCTATTGTCAACCTCGCGGCACGGATAGTGCTTGCCTATTCATTTGAGCGACTTGGATTTGTTCTGTCTCTGCAGAATGATACAAAATGCGCTAATTACATTTATAATCGTGCTTCTTTTTGCATATTCGTAGATTTAATATTTCGTAGATTAAATCGCTTCAGCTTGGACAGACCGGACTGGATCCTTGCCTTGCTCGTATAGCACAGCTGGATATGAAGCATACGCGCGCGAGAATAATCACATCTATGGTGCATTCATGTCTTCAATGTTTTAGTTGGCACATACTGTGGCATTCAATTAGCCAAATATCGTATGCATCTTACGGCCACTAGATCAAGGGGTTATAATGTGCATGTCATATTCCGAAAGGTAAAGCGCCAGGCCCCGATGGAATACCCGCGGAAGCAGTGAAAGTCCTGCTTCAGGAGAAGTCGGAGCTCGTCCAGATGACGGACCAAATATGGAGAGAGGGGGCGATACCCGCAACAATGGAAGAAGGCCATACTAGCCCTCATCAGGAAGCTCGGGAAACCGGCTACCGATCCTGGAGGATACTGCCCGATCTGTCTCCTAGACACGGTCGGGAAGGCCCTCGAGACGATCATCAACATGAGGCTAACGGCGGAGTTTGAAGCCAACGGGGCAATCTCAGACGCCCAGTACGGCTTCCGGAAGGGATGGTCGACGGAAATAACCATTGAGAATTTACTCGACGAAGCCTTTCGGAAACGCGACAGGAATCAATGGTTAAGAGAGTTTGTTCGCGTCATACTCCTCGACGTACGCAATGCGACGTACGCCTTCAACTCACTGAGCTGGCAGGTCATCATCGACGTCATGCGGGAGAAGAGGGTCTCCCCGTACCTGCAGAAGCTCATTGCTTTCTACCTCAACGGCCGGTCCATTACCTACAGCGAATCTGAATTTCCCATGACAGCCGGAGTGCCCCAGGGATCTATCCTTGGGCCCACACACTGGAACATGGCGTACAACGACGTATTCGAGCTCGTCAACGCAGAGGGAGTCCAAACGCTGGCTTACGCGGATGATCTAGCCATCCTCGTGACAGCTCGCGCAAAGGACGAGGTAGGCAGAAGGGCCCAAGCAGCCGTAGAGGAGGTCAACCGCTGGATGGAGGACCACAGCCTTCAGATAGCACCCGAAAACAGCGAGGCATTGTTGCTCATCGGGAGGAAACGTTTCAGAGGCGAGGTCGCGCTGTCCCTAAACGGTGTGCAGGTTCAGGTAAAACAGTCTGCCCGGTATCTGGGCGTGACTGTTGACCGGGCCCTTACCGGTAATCCGCACATAGAAAAGGCGACCAGCAAGGTAGTAAAAATTGCAAACAGCCTGGAGAAGATGAAAAATGAGCGGGAGCCTCAACGTTGGGCGACCCCGTCATTGTTCAACCCTCATAGGAGCATGAAGGAGACTCACCTCCACCTCCGCCGAAGTAATGCTTTCTGTGTTCCGGGGATGACTGGGGGATGGACATCACTGCTTTTAGTGGACCCAGCAATGGGCCACACTCTTGGCCCATTGCTGGGTCCACTAAAAGCAGTGATGTCCATCTCGGTCATTTCAATCGTCTTTGAACAGTGGTGATCGCGGAGCATGAATGTTTTCATAAACGCGAGATGTGTAACAACCCCGCCCAACGATCTTTCCCAAGCAATTGATCTGCTCAAAGCAAACGACAAAATCAGACGGTATTAATTACGTAATTGTATCTACTCAAATAAATTGTGTGGGCCAACAATTGAACGTGTAATTCAGTCTAAGAGCTACCTCCCGTCATCTTCATGATCAAGTGGTGAGCACCTTGGACTGCAAGGTAGGGCACGACTAGCGGACTTGTTCCGGATCATCTTTCATTATCTGTGGATTCTCGTCAAGTATGATCGGTGGAAAAAATTAGCAAAGTAGACCCGACAGGTACTCATAGCAAACCTAAAGGTTAATTTCTTAGGCCTATTCCATAGGGGCACAGCTGAGAGTCAGCTCGAAAAAAAAAAATAAATAAATAATCACCCCCCGAACATATGCCCGATATGGCCCGATGACCGAGGTTTCTAATATGCATCCCTCGGTGACGGTGTCACTGGACGCCAGAGGACCATTAATCGAGGCAACAGTTCCTTCGGCAAAAATACATTTTGATTAATTGATTATTGCCCGTCACATACATTTCTATCGTTGAGTACATTATTAGTTTCAGCCTCATGTCGGCTAAGTCAAGGCTTCGTTTGAAACGATGGCACATCGTTTGCAGAAGGGTCATCATGTCGTTAGCCACTTTCCCGACCATAAAATGTCATCTTCGTCGAGGGATTCCACTAGCCTGACGAACAAGGATGGTTCGGCAGATGACAACGATATACAACTATCTAAGATTGGGCCAGCCACAAACTTGTGCTCGGTTGCCACGTGGTCGATGACGAGGCAATGCTGAGATTAGGAGGCGATCAAGCGACAAATTGTAGAATTTCCTCTCTACTTTTGCTCACTGTCCACTTTGATCCACTCATTTCCACGTTGCGTCTCGATACGTCGCTGTTGATACTGTCCTGATTATCGGATGGGTAGCCTTGTTGATCGCGTTGATCCCCCATAGCAACGAGGCAACGAGTTGACGACTTCCACCCGATATTGTGAGCTGTTTAAGCCCTCTGTTGCGGCTTGCCGCTAAATATGTGAACAGTTAGCAAGTATAAGCCTTGGGGTTGAGTTTTGGCCGTCGGTTGAGGTTAGGGAGTCTGTTTAACATTCTGTCCTCAACAGCGATGATAAACAGAAACAATTCTCCTCCCCATAACGTCACGGGCACGAACGAACATTTTGACTCTTAGCTAAAGTTAACTCGATGCCTCGTGTAATACACTTTGCCGTACGTAACTATCTTGAAAAGGACGCCCTTGAACATAACGTCTTCACTGGCATGTTGACCCGATCAGACGGAAGCTCACCAGAGCAGATCTCATCATTTCTTTCCGGTGTCGTAGGGAGGATCAACTCGTGACGGGTATGAAATGCCAGGCGTCGATAAGTCTAGGATGCCAGCTGCCACAAGAAGTGCGTAGAAGCCGCAGAAATGATAATATGGCTAAATACTCATTCAAGCGGTGAGAGCGGAGCCTCGTGGAGTTCTCTCCCTGAGGAATTTGTTTAGGTTATATAGGACCCGACGTCTCGACCAAGTCCACTGCAACTGACTGCCTTAGAGGGCGATGTCACCTGTCTTAAACTAGCAACCGATGCGCAGTACCCCTCATAAGAGTATTATACGGACTCGAGCCGAACCTGCAATGATCGTTCATTTCGAAGATTACCTTCCATACCTGTCATAAAATATGCCTCAGCGCGATCGAATGATGAGTTAAATCCGCTAGAAGTTTAGCGAGTGCTGCTTCGGGCACCTGAGCCCCATCGTCATTGCGGTATAGTGAGACATTCGGGGCGTACGATATAATGTGGGTCACAAGATCGGCTGAGTTAAAGTCAAGTGGGACCACGTTACAATGCGACCTTGTATGAATATATAACTGTTTATATTGCGACGACCTGATGGCAATGCAAAAGGCCCGAAGGCTTTAGTGATGAGGTGTATCTGTCGCTAACCTGAAAATTGGAGTAATTACCAGGAAATACTAATAAAAACGGAGATATCACTCAGCGTAAACGTTGTGTTACAACTCATTTTATGAGTTCATCGCCTGTTATAATTCTCCACGAGATGGCGTTCTTCTGGCTTCTTCGACTGACCCATTAAGGGCTCATCAAGCCGATTCCTCTTAACAAACGATTCTAGATAACCAACGGATTTCCCTATACACACAAAACCTGTATCACATTGACGTTGTCATCCGACAAAAAAAGCATGTTTATACACGAAGCACGACATTCATAGCTACCGTTTCCCTCTGCTCAAGGTCTGTTTCCTGTCCCGATTCTATCCGTTGCAATGTCAGAGATGCAAAGAACGAATTTGTTTATGTCCCGTATGTACAAAAACGTTGTTTAAAATAATCGAGCTGGATTCTGCGTAACTCCGGCACTCAGCTCGGTAAACAGCGTCCCTCTCGAACTTGCCAAGATACAGCCGGCCTCCGCCCTAGCAGATGATTATTAGGGCTTGCGAAGGCGCTAAAGTAAGGCATTGATGGCGGGGCGTTCACGAAAACCACCGCTTTTATACGCGTCTTCATCGTCGCCCGTCGCCCTCATCGTCATCGGCGTAAGCCTCGGCTGCTGCTGCTGCAACAACAATAATGACAATAACAACAACAATAATGACAACAACTTGAGTATGAGGAGAAACCTTCTCATGCGCTACTCATAGCCTCGGCAATGCTTCCATTATGGCGTCGTGTTGGTGTCGCTCCCCATGTTCATTCGTTTTTCTCCTGGCGTCGTCGGACGAGCAAACTTTGTTTGCGACGATGAGGACGCGACGTCAGGATACGATGGGCGCAATTGGGACGCTCGCTCTTCATTGCCACAATGGCGGCGTCGGCCCGGCCGGGACCGGGGTCCCCAACCGTTTTGACGTCGTCATTCCTAAGCCTTCTTCTCTGTTTCTTCTTGCAACAATTTGCCGCACGGATCTGGCTGATCGTACCCGAGACATGAAGATTCGTCGGGGACACTGGGCCACGTTGATTGTGTCGGTGGTCTCTGCGGCTTGGTGATCAGCGTCGCGAAGCTGGCTTGTATCTGCAAGCAGACAAAAAGTGTTACAGGAAGCAGGGTTTTGTTGAGCTTATCTACGATTCGATTACGATAGTAGGTGTCGATGCCGAAAATGTGGCGAACAAAAACCCACGCTCCCGTATATCAACCGGCTGCATTCTAATTAAAGGACAAATATTAGTAATCACTATTAAAATCGAGAATGTTATTCAAATATCAATCGATATATCTATATATATATATATATATATATATATATATATATAGAGAGAGAGAGAGAGAGGCAGAACTGACCAAAAAAATATGGTATGCCCATTTGAACCTTAGCACCTTTGCTGAAGCCTGCCACTCTATCGAAGCAGTGATAGGCAATGGACGGACTACTTTTGCGTCGACTTCGGGACTTAGTACTTGTGTAATACCATTGGAAAATTAAATTGTCTCTTCATCAGTGATTCAAGAGTAAGCGGGGGCGGGAGGCTCAATTAAACGCATTAGTTCATAACGACCAGGAAGTTCCACCCTCGCGAAGAGACATGAGTTAGAAGTCCCTTGAGGCTCTGTTCTTTGCAACGTCCGACAACTTGGGATAATTCTATGCCAGCGACCGATAGTGGTCGATCTCATAGGGCCCAGGCTCAAATGCCACCACGGTCTCAGGTAGGTGTGTATTTTTCCCTCCGTCGTCTCTAGTCGTAATGCCATTAGAAGAACAAGGAACCCGGCAAATGTGTGATGAAAAAAGAGTGACAGACGGGCCTTAAGTCGCAAACGAAAGCCCATGCCAACGATAGAGAAGGGAGGGGACTAGCAGCAAACTGCCGTGCTGACAAGCTATAATTTTTGCGTATATGAATATAATGTTGCGTCGTAGACCATTGCTGTTCGGCACTCGATTAAGCGGCGACGCTCGAGTATGCTTTGAGTGAAAGGGCACCACGCAGCCACATTTAGCCAGGTAGTGAAATGAAGGCTTATCTATGGTGCTGCATGTATTTGTACGAGTGACTAGTTCTATGGCGCAGCGACACCGTGAAGTCAATCAATTAAATTGGTAGCACCTGACGTCCGCGCTCGAAAACATCGTGGATCATACCTCATGGGTTATTTTTAGGTGTTTGAAAGAACAATGGCTTGCAGGGGACCCTTCCAACAGTTTTATGCCGACAAAACGATTGATCAGCACCTATACCTTCCTTAGTTTAAAACCAGCCATGCGTGGTCGTATTTATTTCTTGAAATGGTCCCAATCTGTCGAACCGAGAAATACATCATCTGATGGGTACGACCCTATTTTGCAAGGTCTCAAATCTCGCCCGCTCTTCGGGCCCCCACTCAAGGTCTATTGCCCGTGGCGCGGGTCGTAGTCAGCCGCGATAGTTATGAATATGTTGCGTACAGTATATACTTCGGCAAACAGCGAACAAAATCATCCCAAACGTAGTGACTTCGCCAATAGCCATTAAGGCGCACGCACTCATTCACTATGCCATGTGCAGTTTCGATAGGCTACAGGTTGACTGCTGTACCGTGGCACTACTGTTCACCCGAATAGCCGATCTCATGACATCGAATGGTGCCAGACAAATTCGTCCTGTACATTACTATATCACGTTCTGACCATGAACATCTATCAACCGATATTGATTCGGTGATCTCTCGAGGGCCCAAGAGACACCGATACCGGCGCGGGGTGGCCGAATCGTTTGAATCACAAATGAATACGCATGCCAAAGGCTGAAATGGCGACAGCACGGGGGGCTTCGGGGAGACGTGGGAGTTCATTGACTTCACGCTTGCGCCACGCACATGCTAAAATGGATAGGTGCTCGATGCACGAGAACTAATGAATGAGCGGATTTGTCAGTTTCGACCACCAGTCGCCGGCACCAGTCGACGTATTCGCAGACGAATGACGTCCTCTTTACGCCTGTACCTTCAACGAATTCTCGATGTCTTCCTATAGACACCAACTCCCAGGTCGGGGTTTCGCTATACAGGAGCTATGCAGTCGTTGTATGAAAATCGTTCGCGCTCACCCACGACAGCACACGGGTGTGTGTGTGTATTGATGAATTCAGACTGAGAGAGGTGGCGGGGCGTTTTGAATATCTGGAGCTAGGGAGAGTATGAGAGAGAGCGAGAGAGAGGTTGTTGGATAGTTTCCGCTGAAGCACGTAGACATACACACACGGATGTATTAAACGCATTTTGCATCAATGCTTTTAAAAAATATCAAAGAAAAAAACTTAAATAATTATTTTTTTAGGATTTTTTTCAAGAAACAATAATTACAGATCGATTTATAATAGCATTATAGTCTCGACGCGAACTTGTTTCCAACGTTGAGATGCGGCTACATGGAGTATTTGTGCACACCGTATCGGGGGACAAGGTATAGAAGGTAGTTCGTCGATTTGTATACATAGGGTGTTCTGTAGAACGTTTTCAGGCGGACCCGCCCTCGCTAATAACCCTCCTCACCCGACACCAATGTGAATACTTTCCCAAATCTCCTACTTGGAAATATCCCATTTCATTCTGACGATACCGCCCTTCTCATCCAATACAATTCTTGCTGATTCGGAACCAATCAAAAGCCTTGTCAATGTCGAAAATGACGCCTACGACGCACAAACTTCTTAGAACGCTTCCGACGATAGAATCGACAACGTGGAGAAAGACGCCAGCGACGCACACGAGAACGCCGCCCGTTCGCAAGAGTTCGTGCCGTTTCCGCCTTTCGAATCTGTGCCAATCTCAATCGAACAATTCCGTGATAATCTCCCTGGGCCTAATGCGCAATATACGAAGCGCCTCCAACAGCAACCGGGACAGCAACCCGTGCAAACCGTTGCGGGAGCTTGAGATACCACTGAAGAGGCCGAACGTGATGATAACACGTAACATGATAACGTAGCAAAATGATAACAATTAGGTAGTTTGACTGGGATTTAAAAGAACCAGACAGTATGTGGTCCGGCACATGGATGCTTCCAGTCAAATGGCATGGCCACTCCGCATAGCCAACGAGGTAAGTACAGCTACTACGCATTCGAGCTAAACTACCCAAGAAACATACAACTGTTCCCCTATCATGGATCCACGAAGAACTAGACCTCGTTATACGGGAATACTCAATAATCCAAATAGCGACGATATTGCACATGTTGCTGTAAACCACAAGCGAACCTCCTACATTATCTATGGTCGTGAGCTGGTGGCTCGGGGAGAGAGACAGCACATAGAAACATCAAGAGGGACGGAAGAACCAAACATCAAATATTGCCAAATCACAGAATATGGTAAACGGGTCAACCTCGAGAAAAGAACAGTCTTGGAGCAAGCGACTTTTATCATAAAGTCTTCAACCAACGGATATCTGTACATGAATATCCCGCCTTATTTGTACGATACCATCGTGAGCTGCGGGAACAGCTAGCTGTGTAAACCTCCCCCACATCTCCGAGAGATTTTCGCAAAAGCGTATACATTCTCTGCGGACCTCCTAGATCTGGTAAAAGCCAGTGCGCGGTGTTCGTAGACGGTTAGATTCATTGCACTGCTGTTGACGTCTAAGTTGAGATCGCTGACTTGATCCAATCGCTTACTATTAGCATTTGTATTGTAGACATTGAATTTGTACCAATCGCAGATGCTGGTATTTAAGGTTATGTTTTTTTATCTGAAAATTTAGTATCTTCCTTTTGTTTCGACAGTGTATGGGTATATGTCGCATATTTTGAGTAGTTCATTGTATTCCATTGCCATCCTGACTAGTGGGTGTTGTCAATATCCGTGCCACCAGTTCGAAAGGTTCTTATAGTATCTGCCGTGCTCGGAGCCGTCAACTCGTCTACCCACTCGGTTTGAGCACTGGCTTTTACCAAATCTAGGAGGTCCGCAGAGAATGTATACGCTTTTGCGAAAATCTCTCGGAGATGTGGGGGGGTTTACACGGCTAGCTGTTCCCGCAGTCCATTATGGTATCGTACAAATAGCGCGGGGTTTTCATGTACAGATATCCGTTGGTTGAAGACTTTATGATAAAAGTCGCTTGCTCCAAGACCGTTCTCTTGTCGAGGTTGACCCGTTTACCATATTCTGTGATTTGGCATTATTTGCTGTAATATTTGATGTTTGGTTCTTTGTGACGGTTCTACGTGCGGTCTCTCTCCCCTAGGCACCATCTCACGACCATAGATAATGTGGAAGCTTTGCTTGTGGCTTACAGCAATATGTGCAATATCGTCGCTATTCGTGTTATTGAGTGTTCACGTATAACGGGGACAAGTTCTTCGTGGCTCCATGATCGGGTCGTCCCGAACAGTTGTATATTTCTTGGATAGTTTAGCTCGAACGCGTACCAGTGTACGTACCTCGTTGGCTATACGGAGTGGCCATGCCATTTGACTGGAAGCATCCATGTGCCGGACCGCAAACTGGGTAGTTCTTTTAATTAGTGAAGAACGATCTCGACCTACATCAACAATCTACCACACTGGGACCCCAGAGATTTTTCAATCTTGCTGCTCTTATGCTCGTTGACTTTGACCTCCAGATCTGCGCGCCGTGCAATTCGTCTGAAGTCTGCTCAGAGAAATCTAATTTTCTCCTCGTGATCACTAATACTCTGCTCTACTAATAAGAGACACGCGAGACTGAAGAATGTTTCACAAAGTCTTATCTATTTTTCCACACAGCGGGAGCCGTTTGAAAATAGCACCAAATACATAATACAATACAGGCAATATACAAAACACTATAAATAGAGTGAGACAAGAATATAAGGCAGACTACCATTGCGTAAGAATCGCTTGGGCTACAACGATAATGGGCCACTAGTGTCACAACGAATTCAACAGGCCGCGAAACATCTAAAAGATGAATAATCCCGTTCAGCTGTACATATTGGCATCGCCGATGGCAATAAGGATAAGTTGTTATGCATACGTCTGCCTGTAAATCCTCAAATATACCGTGGGTTCGACAGAGCTATCGGAAATTGTTATGAATAGTCAGCCACATACGGTTGTCAAATGTCCAAGGACACTAGTTGAGGCTTAGTCCGACTCGGCGTCGTCGTATCAGTAACAGAAACATTGTGAAATATCGGTACCTTAAGGTGGAAACGAAACCTTGCAAAAGCCTTGGTTCGACGACTTTTCGTCTTGTCGAACTCATCGTCCCTCGCCGCTATCGTCTATATCAGGCATCATCCGGTCGACGGGGAACTCCGAGGAAAATAGGATATTTTTTCCGGATACTGAAACCAGATGGGTGACAAATATCTTTCGGGCGATCTCGTCCGACTGGCTAGACGGCCGCCGGTTGGCCGCCGCCATGTGTCCGTATATGAGCCATATGTACGTGTGTCTGTCCGAGGGTTCTCGGGTGATATGAGACTTTCAATTTTCTTCTTCACAGCAGCAAAGCTGCACGAACGGCGGCACTGCCAACGATTGCAACAGCTGCAGTTTAGGAGAACCCGGAGAACAGGGAGGAGGAGCTACAATTTTGACAGCAGCAGCAGCGAAGTCACAAATGGGATTTAGGGCTTAGGACAGATGGATTCCACCTCATGGCGGTAGATCGGCCTGATAGATATACCTATATTGGCAGCGGGAAGGGGAGACCCGAGGGGCTCCTAACGCTAGTTGCACTCGACACGGGGAATGGACGCGGTGGTGGCGCTGATAGCAGTAGTGCTGGCAGTGGTAATACCTGGCTGTGCCGAGCCGGACAAACTTGCTGAAGTCGTACACCACGTCAAAGCTGTCCGGTCGATCCTGATCCACGTACACGATGTTCGCGAATGTTACCTTGATACGTTGATTGAGACGCAATACCCCAAAAATAAGCGGGGCAGCTATGTCGAATATGATCGTGGTGTAAATTGAGAGACTTTGGCGACGATGAATCTCCATTTTGTGATTCATAACAGATCCGTATATCCGTCTGTCTAAGCAGCCATCTACGAAATGGTACATGATGAACGCCAGGTGTGCCGTTGGTGTGCGCAATTTAGGTAAGGTAGCTGGGACATTAATAAACATCGAGGGCCCCACCCCTTTCCAAATCTCAATTCGAAGAACGGATCGAGATAATCGAAAAAGCTTTCGAGTAAACAAGATGTTGGTCATTGACGGCTTTGTCGGCAAAAATTGGCGTGTCTCGTGAAACATGTCGTCGAATTATTAAAAATAATCTGAGGATGCAGAAAAAAGTGCAACATGGGTCCCTCACTAACTCGGTCCTGGCCAACTGACAATGTGTGAGGAGTGTTGGCGAAACAATTTGAAGATATATAGGCAGCAAAAGATTAGCGTAGAGCATACGGTTGCAGTGGACGAGACATGGGTCAGCCTGTATAGAGGACCGGAAAAAGATAAAGTGAAACCGTGGCTAGGACCAGGCGAACAGGCAATGGTGGTTCAGTACCAAATAGATTCGAGCCTAAAGTAATGGTAGCACTTGACACGGATTTCAACTGAATTTGCTACTACGAGAGTATGGGCCCAAAACAAAACAATGTACTCGGCTCGATATCTCGCGTTTTTGAAGGGACTCATGAATAATTGGCATGGAAATAGGAAGTACCGAGTGTGGCTGCTCGATGACAATCCTAAAGTGCATCGTAGCGATATATTACGTCCTGGCTTAAGGCCAACAAGATTGAGCGATGGCATCACCCCCCCCAGTCTCCCGATTTAAGCCCGTGTTACTATGGATGCTCCATACATTAAAGAGAGCTATAGGTGGCCAAAGGTATGCAAACATCAATTTACTCCGAGAGGCCTTAAATAACGAAGTTATAAATGGTAATAGAAATGGTGCATACCTAGCCGTTACAAGGCTGCTAGAACTCTGGAACCAGTGTATAAATAAAAGAGGTGCATACGTCTAGCTCATACTAAAAAATCTCTCTTTCGACTTACTTAGTTTAGCCGTTATTGAAATTTATATTTGTCTCATTCTTTTTTGGCCAACCTATTACTTGCTGTCCTTCCGTCTTACTTACTGTCCTTCCGTCTTACTTGCTGTCCTTCCCTTACTTGTTGTCCTTCCCTGCCTTGCTGTCCTTCCCTTACTTGCTGTCCTTCCCTTACTTGCTGTCCTTCCCTTACTTGCTGTCCTTCCTGCAAGGGAAGGGAAGGACAGCAAGTAAGGGAAGTACAGCAAGGGAGGGACGGACGGCACCTTACTTGCTGTCCTTCCCTTACTGCTGTCCGTCCCTTGCTGTCCTTCCCAGCAAGGGACGGACAGCAAGTAAGGGAAGGACAGCAAGGGACGGACAGCAAGTAAGGGAAGGACAGCAAGGGACGGACAGCAAGTAAGGGAAGGACAGCTGGACAGCAAGTAAGGGAAGGACAGCAGGACAGCAAGTAAGGGAAGGACAGCAAGGGGAAGAGAAGGTAAGGGAAGGACAGCAAGTAAGGGAAGGACAGCAAGGGGAGGACAGCAAGTAAGGGAAGGACAGCAAGGGAAGAAGGGGAGGACAGCAAGGGAAGGACAGCAAGTAAGGGAAGGACAGCAAGGGAAGAAGGGAAGGACAGCAAGGGAAGAAGGGAAGGACAGCAAGTAAGGGAAGGACAGCAAGTAGGAGAAGGACAGCAAGGGAAGGACAGCAAGTACCTTCCCTTCCCTTGCTGTCCTTCCGTCCTACTTGCTGTCGTTCCCTTGTGTAAGGGAAGGACAGCAAGTAAGGGAAGGACGGGAAGGGAAGGACAGCAAGTGTGGATGCTGCTGGAGTTCAGATCATGAACGATCACGAGTTGTGCGAGCCTCGAGGGCGCTTGGTTTCTTCGCCTCTCTCTTCTTGGTTGGTCACGACGAACGTCCTAGGGCAGGCTGCTATTGTTCTATGATCTTATATGCTATATATACATATATATATATATATATATATACACGGAGAGAGCAAAGCGACCGCTAGTTTTATGGAGGCTTTCTGTATTCCACTGCTTCGTAGTTTGCGAAGTTCGCTTTCGTGTCGGCCTATGCCGAACGATCTCCTACGGTCACCCTATCCCAGAAGGGCAGTTACTTATTACAGCCAAACGTAGCTTTCGTTGCGCCGTCCGTCGAGAGCAACAACACGACATATTAGTCCTTAGGGAGAAATTCTTTGCAACGACAGAACACGCCAAACCCGGCGAACGGGTAGTTTTAGGCAATTCTTAATGCTGTGACCTGCAAGACTATTAGACGATGTAGAAGCGTCCTATTATTATAAGCCAATTTAACAGAAAGCCACATACATACTAAAATATTGTGTGATTCAATAC
This sequence comes from Stratiolaelaps scimitus, assembly GCA_019614645.1. Taxonomy (NCBI): domain Eukaryota; kingdom Metazoa; phylum Arthropoda; class Arachnida; order Mesostigmata; family Laelapidae; genus Stratiolaelaps; species Stratiolaelaps scimitus. Next base: position 630,499 of record JABWDB010000078.1, read on the forward strand.
AACATTTGTTTCTTTTAGAAACAGCCTCAGTTGTAGATGCTATCGCTGAATGGTTGGCTATCTTGCCGTTCGGCAGGCAATTTGTTAAATCAGCGTGCATATTCGTGTGCGCGCGTTTCGTTACGGCCACAACGATAATGAGCGAACACATTAAGAATTGGATCGTTAAATTCTGTAAATCGCTGCCGATAATTTGCCAGACCTCTGTGGGAGACTGGGCGTCTTCTTGAGTTCATGTCCTCGGCTCATATCGAACCTCGTAACCCTTAGCAAGGATTGCCGTCCTTGCCCCATATTCTCTGAGCGAGCCAAGCTGTGCTAATAGTGTCGCAGACCGTGTCACCGTGTGCTCGTCTCAATTTTCGAAGAACAATAAAAACGTGCCTATTACAGTCGTAGCAGGGAGGTAAAGCGTTCCCGTCGCTGCAGAAACATTCGCGCGATCTTACCCTCCTTCATGCCTTCAAAATGCATTATTTAGGTTCCTTCAGAATATCTGTCCATGGCATTACCGCAGTGCGACGAAAAAGTCGGAGAACGGTCGAAGAGACCTTCGAATACCTTCCACCAGCAGAGAGCCCCGTCAAACTCGACTTCGACTAACAGCCAATGCAGATATCTGGCTGACTAATATATAATACAAAATAGCAGGAAAATCGTGTTATCTAACGTAACGAATTCTGGTCCCAGCTAAAAATACTTGCCTGTTAGACCTATGCGAGATATCCTGTATTTGAACAGGATAAACGAAGCACGCCGGACACTGATTTCTCATGAAACTTTCTTCCCCCTGCTCGGGAAGGCTTTTCTTCTAAGAATAAAGAGTTTCTTGACGGGTGCAGCTAACCTTCGATTACGAACGGTGCGGGCGAACTCTCCGGTGAGGTGGAGGTCCCCTCGAGAGGGAAATTAAGTTATCGCTGCTTCTAATAAAATCCACTGAACGAGCTAGCTGTGGTGCGGCCGCCGGTGGCAGGCCGGCGATTACGCGATAAAGGGTACGGACGACGAGGGGCGGACGGGAGAAAATCCCGCTAAAGGCTGGATCGAATGAGGAAGACGGCAGCAACAGCGCAGCAGCTCTGGGAGCACTCTTCGGTGTTTCTGCTGAACGGACCCTCGAGCCGACATCGAAGCGGACAGCGAATTGTTTTTGCGCTGAGCCTTTCAGTATGGCCGTAATGATCACAGCCGAATCGAGCGACCGCTTCCGCTCTATGCAGTGATGTAATCCAGTGTCACTAATTGGCCCTGACTGACTTTCGACGGCGCGATGGGGCGAGGGAGCGATTGATTTGCGTACACACGTTTGGGTTACTTCGGTAACGCGGGGGGGCGGGGGGGGTACAGCGACCGTGTTCTAGTCAAAACACCTCCACGGAAGCATGAGCTACACTTGTTTAACGACTGATCCCACAAGAGGATGTTCCCGCCTTTCCTGCCAAATGGTAAGGTAATGTTTCCTGTGGTTAACATTGACGTACACAGGAGGCACACTGCCCAATCTCACAATGGCTGGGCCATAACTTCTGTGAGTTCACCATTATTATTATTATTATCATTGTAATGATTAATTAATATTTCACGTATCTATTTTTCCTAGCAAACCTCTTAGGGACCATTACATTTACGCTACTGTGGGAGGTAGACACAGCACACCATTGTGTGTAGGAGCTATCAATTTGTCCACGTTGTCGGCAAGTAATAACTAACAAGCGTATTCCTCCGCATTTCTTCATTTTTCAGATGATCTGATACGCACCTGTCCGACACTTTGTTCATTCAATGTATATAGGCTATCCTAATAGCTTTAGGTGTCTGTACAATGATTAATATAACATTATAGGTAATATTTCACTTTTGAAAACAACCGCCCCCATACCTTGCACGTACCATCTACCCGTTTGAAAGATCTCTATATAACACAATCGCTATATATATATATATATATATATATATATATAGACCATTGACACACGAATCCGCCCTGCATCTACTCTTATTGATCTGCTGTTTACGTAGCTGCTACTCTCTACCTGCTACCGAGTCAATTAAACAAAGCTTGCCACGCTAATTCATGAGTCGAACACGTATCACACGTGATACAAATAACTTGAACCTCGGCTCGGCGCTCCAGCCTCAACGAAGGCATCCACCATGATATGTATAGGTGACGCCGTTTAATAACACAACAACGATGACTAATACTAGCCGCTAAGGGGACTACAACTATTACTGCTATTACACTGCCACAGCCCCCCCCCACATCTACCCCAAGTAAAGCGCCATGAAGTGTTTGCTGGCTTCGTGCTCGCCACTGTCTGCCTTTCTTCCAACGACACGTCCCATCTGCCGCAGCAGAACAGCAGTGTCCGGCAGACGAGTAGACGGCCAGGGAGAATGATGTAAGACCAACAGATGTATGAACATCCACAGTGTCCGTTCATGCTCCACAAAGCAACTAGTCATGGAAGTATATGGCGAAGCAGGCGCACTAGCCTGGCGCCAGTGAACGCTGCTCGCAGCCGGTGATGTTGGCAACCGCGCTCACTGGCACGTTAGCAGCAGCAGCAGCAGCAGTAACGGTTGAAGCTCGGCCGCGTTGGAGGTGGTTGTGCCCGACAGCGGCGGTGCTTCGCCTTATAGCCACAACGGGACGTGGGCCATTACAGAGGTGGTGGTGGTGGTGCTGGCGGCGCCGCCGCCGCCGCCGCTGCTGCTCCTTGAGCCAGTAGAAGCATAGCGCCGGTAGTAGTGGCCGTAGCGGCGCCGTGGCGGAAATGATGCCGTGACCAGGAAACCTAGACGAGTGCTGTTCTTATTATAAAGGTAGCACCACCGCTACTACTACTACTACTGTAACGCTACTTGATTATACGATGAGAAGCTGGAACAGCGGCAGCAGAACGCCGCCACCGCCGACGATCCGCCGCCGCCGCCACCGCCACCGCCGCCAGGAAGGAGAGAAACGGCGGGCAGCAGTGAAGAGCAAAGGATACGTGCTCAGCCAACTAACAATAACAAGAACAACTCGCCTTCTCCATTCAGCTGCTTCCTCTCCGGTAGCAGGCAGCCGCGTGCTCCTCGTTCGGGAAACGCGGGGATGGAGCGTTCGAGCAAACGGGACTTGTATTACATGTTCTACAATACGACGGACAACGAACATATGGCAAAAGCTGCTGCAGCGAACCGGCGAATCGAGAAGAGGCTAGTCAGCATCCGATGAACTGCATCCCGCATGGGTATGCGAAGTACGCATGCGAAGCTGGGGCTGAGCTGAGCTGCGCTGCGCCGGGCTTGCCTACGCCGTCGTAGCACCCGGCCGACGGATTCGTGGATCCAATTCGATTAGGTAGACGAATCTATAAATGGACCTGTCAACTACGAATCACTGAGAGAATGATTAGGCTATTTGGCAGGCGTAATTATTACGCGCCATCGATGTAACGCTCAAGCAGCAGTGTATGGCGAATGTTCTACATATGAATACAGGATTGTGACGCAGCATCTGAACGAATCCTCCGGGAGGAATACGGCGCAGCTGGGCGAATCTACCCTCGAGGGGTTCTGCCAGAAGCCGAGCGGCGGGCGGGTCACGAGCAGCAATTTATGGATGTGCAATTTACGACGCGGTCTGGCTGGCACTGGAAGTTGTTAGACGATTGGAAGATGCCCACTTGATTTATTGCGCTATCATCACCGAGCCGCCGCAGCCGCTGGTGCACTGCTGCTGTTGCTGCAATAACCCTGCTATCGCGAAAGGACCACCTCATCCTGAAACGAGAGGCGACGAAGCATCTCAGTTCGATTGCCGAAAGAAGCAAACTTTCTTTCTCCGGATTCGCAAATATGGGGCGGTGCCAGCCAACACTGCCCACAATATTTGCCAAAATAACAGGACACCAAGCACCACTGCGGTGACACAGGAAGATCAACGACACCTGACTCGTATTGTTGGTACGTGTACACGACAGGCGCTCTATGAACTATGAACCTTCATTTTGCACTCAATCATATGGGAATGTGGCACGGTGATGAATCACTTTTCAGCTATGGCTGCCAACTCAAGTGCTCTCAAGGTAAGCGTTAGGGTGGACTGTTTGCCAGAAAAGCAAAGGGGGTGTATCTTCAGTTGAGAGTATTGCGAAGAAAATTTTGGAGAAGGTTATTCCCCTTGATTTCACGTGTTTTTATTTTAACTCGACTTGTAATTCACAGCGCCACCACGACCACTACCCAATGGAACCCATGAACCGGATAATAAACGTCCAGAGAGCTGCCTAACGTCATAGGACTTGACGATTCATACGCACGCTTACCTTAATAGCAGCACTACGATATACTTGATCTTCTTCAACTTCGCAAATGCGAAATTGTATACAACAATCGCACGTGCGATGCAGGTCCCCTAAATTACATGATAGTGACTGACGACATTTTCAGCGCCGTCGAATTGCCACGTACACTGTGCAAGCGCCAGCAAGCGAGGCCTTAGTGGAAAGCCTTTAACAACCATTTGGAGAGGGTCTGGAGCTGGTACTGGGTCAGCTTTTATTGCTGCCCTTGCAGACGTCGGAGCTGCGAGGGCCGTGCAATAAGCAATAAACCACCGCAAATATTACGTGGAAGGACGTTTTGTCGGTTGAGTCCAAGCAGCGAAGGACAATGCTTTTGTTGTCCGACGCGGGAAAGAGGGATAAGGGACAATTTGGCCCTCGATGGCGCCACAGAGTTCTCCAACGGCATCAGGGAGGGCAATTTTTGTGACGACATTACACACCGAGAAACAGAAAGAGAGAGAGAAAGAGAGAGGCCATCCAGCCGTTACCGCCAACCGTACCCGAGTCTGACGGTTGTAAGCGACGTGTTAGGTGTAGCAGATCCTTTCGGCCACTTAGTGCAATATAAAGCGGCTAAAATCCTTCGAGATCGACCCCAGACGAGGCATATATAGTTTTGGCCACTCAAAATAGAACCTGCCGAAGTTCGCAGTGGCTACATTTGTCTTCGTTCGTGGTTGCGGTTTTGTCAGAACGGGGTAGAAGCGAATTCTTCACCACTGTCGCAATCCTGACCAATAAGTTGAGATCACCAAAGAAGGAGCGTTGGCACCGTGAGGAACGATGTTTCCGTCACAAGCATCGTAAATCATGGGTCATTTATAGCGTGTTTACTTTTCAGTTACTGTTCTGCGGTAGCTGCTGATGGCGGTAGCCAGCTACGAAGCAGGGACGGGCTTTAGGTGCAAAGATTCCCTATGATTGTTCATGTGAAAGGCTAAGGTTAACAGAACAGCGAGGCATTGCTACTGTTAACCCATTAGAAGTGGCTAATTCCAGCTTAATTACCTATTGCGAGTCATATCTACACGTTTACTATAACAATTTGGGTTGTTACGAACCAGAGCCAAGCACACACGCACACACACACAAATATATTTTTCATGATACTTATGTGGGCCTCATTTGTTAGCATTCTCAACATAGGAACAATTAAATTCACTTACAACTTCGTGCTCTCGCCCCGACCCCCAGCCCCCTGTCTCGGTCTCCCTCCAACTCAATTTTAGGCTATAAATTGTTCAAATTGAAATTCACTCCACACACAATGTTCAATTGACACATAGAGGCGGGAGGAACGTCTTTCGAATGCTGTGAACTACATATTGATATGACAATGGCTAGTTGTGGCTGTGGTGAATTTAAAGTTGCGAACCATTCGGCGCCGCCCCTGACACAACAACAGAAGCATAAGTCCGAGTCCGAATCGTCATCACTGATTCGCACCGGATGCCACGCTTGATCGCGTTCGGCTGCCCCCCTCCCCGCGTTTCAATAACGGACAGACATCGTCTCCATCGTTTCCATGGGTCACTACCGCTCGGGATGAGGATGAACGTTAGTTCAATTCGTTCTTGAGTTACGATTATTGCCTGAAGACATTCGCACATATGTCTTCCTTCTCGACGTCGAATAAGACGCAGAGCGGCTGGGCTCTGGCGTGCGCCGGCCGTTCTGAAAACGCTCAGCTAGAAATGATTTGTAGTGGAGGCCGCATTTACGCGAAGGCGATTTAGCAAAATCATACGCGTGTTCACGCGCGTTCGTCGACAGCGTTAGCGTGTTGTACTGTATCGGAATTGATCACCTCTTCGATTTGTTGCTATAATAATGCTCTTTATCTGATCAGTGGGAAGAGATGCGATCACTTGGCTCGTTCGAGAGGAGATCAAGGGATGTAGTCGCCAATGTATGTATAATAATAATAATAATAATAAATATTTATAGTAAATTTAAACAAAATAATTCGTATGAACCGGTTCTTCCTCTATAGATTCGAAATCCGATTTAGGGACAGAGATATATCTACTCCAGCTCAATTTTCGCTGAAACGTGTTTGTTCCCATTCGAGGTAGAATGCCTAAATTGGCTCCCTGCGTTAATGTACGCCAAGTCGTCGTGAATATCTGTACCACCTAAACAACGCCTGTGCAATCGTAATTTGTTAATTCATTTGCAATCAATTCGATAATTCCGAACAGTAACGCCAATAGGCCAAATTCCGCCACCATTGAAATTTCCACTGAGAGCACACGATCCCAATTTGCTCAGATAGCCTGAACGAGACCCAATTTGCAAAAACGAACTTCAGATCGTTTAAATAGTCGATAGTAATCTGTGCTAATGAATAGGCCTCGCCTAAAAAGCGTCAAGGCACAATACAATCGCCCCCGTTCATTAGCAAGTGGTACAACAACAAACTGTCCATCATTTTCGTTCAATACGCGGACGTTGCCGGCCAAATCCTTTCGGCCTATTCAATCCCCATTCTGAAGTGCTCTCCAGACTGCCGGTCCTGTTTTACGTCAGAGAGATTGATGTCGCGTTTTTATCCGCGTGACGCTATAGCTGAGGCGGGTGAGAGAAATGGCAAAGTTCTTGAGGTCCGCCCTTGCACAAGTGATCCGCCCTATCTCTCTCTCCCAACTCCTGAATCTGACGCCCGCGCCCGGCGCTCGCATTCGTGCCTTTCCAGCCAGCTCTATCGTCCCGCGCAATGATGCGAGGGTATTTCGGGCCCGCTTTATCCATGGCTACGCTCGGCATTTCCATTCTCTCCTCTGCTCATGAGCTTGGCGGGGATTTCGAATAGCGGCACGTTTCGCCTGCAGATAGCCACGCAAAAAAACGGGGTGAACGTTGTGCCAGCACTGCCGAATCTTCCGTCCGCGTTCTTGCACCGATTTCTCCTCACGCATTTTTGTTTTCCGCAATAAGGGAGAACTCAGAAAGGCCGTAGGAATTAGCCGCCTCCCCCCCCCCCCCGCGCGATGCTCGGTCCGCAAGCATCATCAGCATCGTGGACATTGAATGGCGAAAGAATGGCTCGACGAGACGTGCGTCGTGGGCCAGACGACGCTAGCGCGGAGGATCTGAATACCGGCTCTAATTGTCTATTCGAATGCAGAATACATTCAGGCTGGCAATTTAATAACAATAATAAAAAGACTGTTGCACACATCACACATTATCGGACCGAAAATACTCTCTCAGTTACCTCGTAACTGGATAAACACGACACCTTCCACTTGACCAGAGCTATTGGCAAGTCTGCGTATTTTATAAAGTGAAAAAGTTGTAGCTAAGTAATCTAACGTGAATATCTAGTATGGAGCCAACCAACAACGTCCCTCTGAGAAACACACTACAATCTTCTTTAGGGTATGGTAATGATGCACATCGAGCAGGTTTTCAATGGTAGCGATTTTATGGTGATTTATTTGGCGATCCGTCTGCATTATGCCTCATATATTAACGTGGAAAGGGAAGCGCATATGGTATTGTATCGATTCGACAATACCTGCTACGAATTGTGTCTGGATCACGTGTCAAGAGCAGGAGATCGCTCCTCTTTCTGGGAGCAGGACATAGCCCGATGCACCTGTTGTCCATCGATAGAGATTCGTTCAGCGAAACCCAATTCGATACTAGTTCCATCAATACGGCGTGGGGATTAGTCCCCCATTCGCGTAGATCTTGGTATGTTGTTGTGCCGGTAAACGTGGGCACATACATTAAGGCAGTTCCGTCAGATCGCTGCAGTATCACTATGTTAGCTGTGTCGGAGGAGGAGGCGATGCGAAAGCTTTTTTCCTTGGATTTTTTCGCTCGGTCACCGAGCCTCTCTCTGAGCTGTCCTCAATCACGTAGGGTTTGTGGTGTTGGCAGTTGGCCGGGTCGGTGGCTGAAATGTTCAACGAACAGCGCCGACGAGCCTATGTGCGGAGGCGGATGGCCACGGTTGCGGCCGCGTTCCGAGCCTAAAATCTGCTACGGCCCAGTCCCAGGGACGCGGCGGGCCCTGCAAGGAGCAGCTAGCTCAGCTTGATTTAAAATTCCTTTCATACAAAACTTGACAAAGCGTCCCGACAAAGATCGAGTGGACGGCAAACGGTCGGTACAAAGAGCAGAGGCTTAGAAGTGGGTAGATGGTTGGCGCTGTCCCCGCTATGAGCGAGATGAGCTTGACACCTCGAGCACGCACCCAGCTGTCCAACGGAGCAAAGACCAGCTTGAAGCCGAAGAGGAGGCTAGTGAGCTGCTTCGCCTTAGCGGCATATATGGACAGTATCCGACGACGACGACGTTCATACGACAAGCCGTAACCGTCGCAACCTTTAAAACACGATCTCCCAGCGAGATGTCTGCCTCGAATGAGATGAGATGCATGATGATGAGACACTGGCAATGGTAGTAATAATCGTTGTCGTCGTCCTCTCTCAGAGGGATTAATCCCGTACGCGGGCGGATTGGCGCATTCAAGACATGCTAGCGGAGGCCACCGCGAAACCGTACGGGATGTGTCTCGCGTTTTGACACCAAGGAGTCAATAATTTGAAATCAATGCTTATCAGAAACAATTGTATTCACAGCTGCTGATCTTTAGTTTGTTACAACCCGTTCAGCGTCCTCTATTCCCTGCGTGGCATACGCAGAAATATAATCTGATACACGATCCGCTGCTCAACGAGCAGCGGAAGTCTTGCAGAAAGCCCTTGCCTGTTTGCACGGGAAAATATGCACAATGTACTGCACACTCGTATTCCAATAATTGCTCTCATTCGTAGAAAACAAAATTACCCTAGATTTTGCCCACCAACAAATCGGCACATCCCGATCGACTTTCTCAGGGGCTGGCACATCCACCTCTTTGCGGCCGTCATCGACAGGCGATTGTAGATTTGCAGACTTACGCGAACGGATGATTCGCGTGGCCACCTCGGTGCCCAATCTCCGTACACTGCATCACCTTCGTCTGCCGGTGATTCCACCAATAGCTATCTTCGAACCTTCAAGCAATCTGCCCGTGTGTAGCCATCAACGTATAATAGGTCTATTGCGCCTGCACCAACGCGTGGGCAGGTCGACAAGTGAGACTCCGGAAATAGCCGGTTGCGCACAAATCGGACGCGAATAGGCCAAACACAGCCACTGACGAGCAATCCCCAGGAACAGCAGCCGCAGCAGTAGAACAACGCGCGCGCCGCCAGGGCCGGCGCCACTCTCTCTCTCTCTCTCTCTCTCTCTCTCTCTCTCTCTCTCTCTCTCTGACCTTTCCCGGAGCGTTACCATCATTTAACACAGAGCAGTTGGCTGGGACCGGCCACAACCGACCATGAGTGATCGACGTCATTACGCTGCCTTGCCGCTGTAAAGCATGAAGCACCCGCCACAGTTCGTGCCATAATTTCCGGTGGCGTTTCCGTTGAGCGGGCGGGCGGGCGAGCGAGCTGGCAGAAGCATTCGTGGGGCTTGTATGTTGTTGCTGTTTGGCTTCGCAATCCCGGCATCGTGGCAAGCAATTCGAAGCAATCGAACAACGGCAACAATAACACCAAACGCCGTACGGTGTCTGGATGGTACGGTCTTATATTTGAGCAATTTGTAACGATGCTGCAGTTCCTCTATCGGGCGGTAGGTAATGTGTGGGATGCTGGTGAGGCTGGTTATATTAATCTGCGTTGTCAATAAATGAATAGGGAGAGAATCATGACATGAGGATTTCGACGACACAACAAAAACGGCGAGAACATTGGTTCCGGCGTCGGGCCGTATAGCAATTGCCACACGTGAACAACTCGGTGACTTGATCTCATATTGTGTAATGGGATACGTCACATCGTAGGTGATGCTCTATAGCGCCATAAGCAGCTATATAACTCGGTCAACGTGTGGGCCACGGCCCATTAGACCCTTGGTAATCTGAAGGGCACCGTAAGCCGTGTTCGAGCAAGTGTGCTCCAGTATGGCTTCACCGTGAAATCGTTGATTATGGGTCTGATTCTCTTCGCGTTCGTGGATATCGTGTGATGATCGTTACTTTTCAATGTTGGTGTAGGAATTTATGAGTACTATCTCGACTATGATCGAAGCAATAAGAAGCTTTAGCATAAGCATTACATAGGATTTTGAGCTGGTCAGGTGTACAACTCGGTGCTTCGGGCCGACCACATGTCGTCTTTATTGTCGAGTAATAACTAATAAAATAGGTAAAATCAACCAATTACCTGGTATGCACATTGGTTGTTTAATAACGAAGAATCTATCAACACTCGTCCAAGATACACACGTGAGATCACTGCCATATAGACGTATTAGTTCTGCAACCAAATATGAAATATGCGTGTACCCATAACACAATAGAGAACGCCCTAACCACATCTCATGTAGAAGACAACGAAGAGCTCCGCATATTATCATATCTACGCATTTTGAGGGCCACCAAGAATGTTCCATACATACCAATGGCAAAATAGAACTTACCAGAATGATAAACGTATCAGGTATATATTTTGAGTACTATATTTGGAACATCGCTCCCACGAGTAGTAATCTAGTCTAATCATATCTTCAATATAAAAACTGCCCTCTACTGTCGTTCCTGCTGCGTTCATGAACGAGTGCAGCCAACCTTGGGTCTATCTAGTCCAGTGACATGGTCGAATAACGAGGTATTTTGTTAGGCTGGACAGACGGCTATAGTCTGGGTATAGAATACATATATATTCTGTCGGTTCAGCCAGCGGAGGAGTGATACCTTGCTTGGAGGACGCCTGCAATTGGTTGTCGCATTTCGTTGCAGCAAAAATGAGAGGGATCCCTTATTGCAAACGATGGACTCGGAGGTATAGGTCAGCCACACTCGTTCTGGCCTCGAATGATGCTGATCAATGTTCCGATGGCGGTTCCGTCGACTTCGTCGGCCATCAGAGTTGGATCCTTTCCCCATCCTCCTCTTCAGTTGTCCTTCTCCAACGGTCGTTTTGCAACTACGCCTCCGATGGGCACCCCACACTCTGTTCGCCCTCTATACCTCTGTTTCGCCTTCTACCAGCTCCGACCTAATGGTCAAGGTCAATAGGATTCCCTGTTATAGACCCTGACTCATCCGATGTCGACATCATCATGACTTCGTTTGGGGAGGTGACGCCACATACCACTCGGGCAACTCAACTATCTCTCGCTCTCTCTCTGTTTCTCCTGTAATGGAGCTACCACATCGACCTAGAAGGAGAACGCCTACGACCATAATTGGCCCTGCCCAATGGCCTGTACTTGTGTCCACGCGTATATACATTCAGTCGCGCACATATAGATACACATATACAGACACAGACACACACACACACAAACGACCACACGCGTACCCACATTGCAGGTCTCTACACATGCTACCCTGGTCAAGAAAGGACGTACGCTTCTTGCGGGCCTACGGGCCTGCAAAGGGCGGCCCGAACTATCAACGTGAACGAACCACACTAAGTAGCGTCTCATCATTGCGGGCCACACAGATCACTCTTACAGAGTCAATGAGGTCTGGTTAAGGGGATTGAGTGAGACGGCAAAGATGATCCGTAATAACCCGTTAGGCGAAACCGGGTTACTTCTCGTGGGCCGATCAATAGCTTACATTATTGGAGCGGTGTGTGTATAGCAACATGTCACACTAATTAAGAGGCACTGCCCTACTACGGACAATCGTGAAATTGTTAACTGTGCTCTCGAAGGAAAAGCAGCTACTCTCATGGTGTCTAAGGAAATAGTGATCTGAAGTACATTGTGCTACGCTCATTACTGAAACCTGCCCAGAGTAGATGGGATGCAGGTTTACACACTAGAGAGCTCAGCAATGCGACCTGCTCAACCCGATGTATAGCATATCGCACAAGGTTTAGTCCTGTGTCGCTGTTCCTGTTAGAACTATTTTTGTGCACTTTACCCTTTGAGCAGCGACCTACACAAGGTGGAAACCTTTCTAATGATATGTGAATTCATTTAATTAAGCATTTAATTTTTGCACGCTGGACAATGAGAAACGTGCAGTCATTCTAAAACTTCTGCATTCGTGCTCTAAGCACCTGTCGCGTGATATATCGTGCCACCTCCTGATGTCGTAATGAAGGTCACGCTTGCCGGCTTTGAGGAAGGTCTGTATGCAAGGAAGCATTGGTTAAGTCTTAAGTAGGAACTTTGTTGCAACATATACATACGCACACCCTCTGAAGGTGAGTAGTGGTTGTAATTCTAGAATGTATCCTAAGGCTGATGTGAAAGAACAAGATCTTAATATTCTAGCTGCCCGTAAGAGACGCCGGCTGGGGTAAGTCCGAAGCCACTGTGGGACAGTTCCTTTGAATAAAAGGTAATTAAAAAAGCTATATATATATACAAAACGCACACTTGAGCGACTTTAGACCATCGGTTCGTTTTTAAGCTTATCTACTCGTTACTTATTTTGAAACATAAAACTTCGATAGTCGTTAGTACAGGATGGAGAGGATGCTGAATTTCTAAAGTCTTTAATAATTAGCAGGCTTTTGTGGTACCTAGTGACTGTATAAATGTGGCATCTTGCCATTGGTGCTGACCAGTGTTCCTCAAAATTAGAAGAGCATATTAGCTATAACCCAACACTATCTTATCGCCAATGGTCCTCAAGCAGCTAGCCTATCCACGTGTCAACCCGGAACAAACGCTACTTGTATATTAACACCACGTCACTGGTGCAAATTCTTTGGACTTGATTTTTCATCAATGCATACTAATAGTTAACTGGCTTGTTCGGAAAACTGAAATATGTAGACGATTGTAACAGAAGAGTGATTAGTTTATGCCTGGTAAACATTTCCAGTGCGTTTCCCGGAGGGTCCAGTGGTAAGCGTCTTGGAGGGCTAGACCAAAGGGATGTGTGAATTGGGATCAAATCCTGCCGGACGCGGAAAGTTGCTCTTTGTACATCTTTCGTTATCTGAGGACGTTATCTGAGGATTCTTGCCAGCTACTAGTAAGGTACCTGGCAACTTGATTTTTTTTTAAACTTGTAGGAAAAATAAGCAAAGGCGGCCCCGAGAGGTCCTCACAGTAAGGCCGAAAGGCTAAGTGGCCTGTCAAATAGAGGGAGAGCTGAGGGTCAGCTCAAAAAAAAACATTTCCAGTTGGCCGGAGTATTTTGGCCAATAGCAACGCCTAGCATAATATTTCCAGAAGAAGGTATTCGCTCAACGACTAACAATGGCCGAATGTTCCTAGGTCATGCAACAAAATGTTTCATATTTGCGGTCCGAGCCTAATTCAGGTTTTGGTAAACATGTCTGAGCGACACCATCCGTCAGTGCATATGATCTATCTATGGGGGCCAACCAGTTGCAGAGGGCGCGGAAAATAAAAGGCGTGTCCCAGCTCCACTCCCCGTTGCCGGCGAACTTGCCAAGGTCGTAACAGCTGCGGACAGTAAAGGGATCGGGTGGTCAGAAACGTTAAATGAGCGGGGCGTAACCAACGAACTTTTTACCATTTGACCTTTTAGGTTGAGCTGGTGCCCACCAAGCAAGACCTGAACTATCTACTACCACCATGTGTCTGCCAGTCGGCACACTATTGTCGATGTATGCTCTGCAGGATAGAGGTCATATGGGCTACATTACACCGTTGGCAGAAACCGGCACAATAGATAGCGCTTTGCTTGTCGTTTTGTTTTTGTCGTTATTATTTTTGAAATCATCTCGATAATAAAGCAAGCTCATCGCACTAATGTTCCCGATAATGTTGGAAAATAATTTGTCGAAGCCTAGCAGTGTACACGCGTTCGCTATCAGTTGGAATCCAGATGAAAGTGGTGATCTCTAAGCAAACATCACGGCTCAGGACGAGCATGAGTATCTTTCAGAAAACACCAAACTCTCTGTCTGTAGACTTTGAAGTACAAATTCGCATTTTGCTTGTTTGTCCGCTCTGTCTGTTATACATAATCCTACGTAATAGGAATCTGACTAGCAATATGTATATATATATATATATATATATATATTGTCCGCTTACGTGCAGGAGGTTGGTCTGACGATAAATATGAACAAGACGGAAGCCATGAAATTTCGTCGTGGGGGTCGGCTCGCTGCTTTAGATTCACTTCATACAGAGCGAAGAATCCTGAAATACGTTAACAGCTTCAAGTACCCGGGGGTGGAATTGCCCACAAATGGCCACTCCATCGTAGAGCACGTCATGGAGCACGACGTCGCGGCTGTGGGAATCCAAGCGCGAGAGAGACTTTTACTACGAAGGGCGTTAGCCTTTTTCGAAATCAAGGTGGCACCGGTTGCATCCTACGGTATCCAGGTTATCTGGAAGCACTTAGCACAGGCACAGCTCCAAAAACTCGGCTGAATAGAACCTGCCTTTCTGAAGCTAGCCCTGGGACTTCATCCTTCATCCCTGAATAGATATATGTACCTGCTGAATGGCACACTGCTATTCCCTGAGGACTTGAAGCGTAGGTTTAGGCTTCCCTTCACACTAGCGTACCTGGAGTTCCTCAGCATATGGGAGGGAACTCCTGGAAATTGCCAGAAAGAACGAATCGACACGTTCTCACGCAGCTTGCAGTACATGGATTTCACCATATACTGTACTAAACAACGCGGTTCTACCCAGCGGCCGGGACCGGCCTCTGCATGAGGTGCGGCGAACCGTGCCCCAAGTACCATGCAGAAGCGTGCGTAGCCGTGCCGTCCTTAGGCAGCTTTGCCGAGCGGGCTGTCTCTTGAAATTTTAAAATTTTTGATTCGTTCACACAGACAAATATATTTTTATGAACACAAATATAACTTACCTCCTCTCTCTCTCTTCCTATATATATATATATATATACAGTTGGTTGGCAAACAAGGTGTCTTTGTTTATTCCATCAACGGTGTAGCCATTGCCCAAAGGACGGTAATTCACTGAAAAAAAATTGATGACTAACGTCTCTCAAATATCTCCGAATCTATGTATATGTGTATGTGTCGTTTCCTGCTGCAGATGTACCACGATATGGGTGGTAGTGCCGCCGAGTTGTCCCGTGCAAAGGATTACAACCGCGTTCTCTTTTGCTTACAGTATCGAGCATAGATTGGCCCCAAATTACGATGGCCTCGAGAATTATGCCTGTGACCTGAGTACCGGCCGGTAAGTAAACACGAGATGGTCTATCACATTGTTGTCCATGTCAGTTGTCCAATTATCGATAAGCTCATACAAAGTCTTTCCCCTCAACGGCCAGCCTCCCCGATGATACCGACGAGAGACGATAGCGATGTGCTCTGCTGTAACTCAAGTTGACTTCCACTAGATTGAATGCAGGGTGCGCTATCAGCTAATTTGCACGGCTCCAGGATAGCATCCATGCGGCCTGTTTCACATTTGATTTGATAGGACGGCTATTTATTTATCAGCGCGATATGCGCGTATAAGTGTACGTGGTTGTGTTCGTTTTCGGAAAGTTGGGAATCGATTTGTTAATATACATATATATATATATATATATGTAGACACGCACGTTCAATCTGCGTATGCCCTCGTCCCACCACAGCGTTGTTTATATGTGGAAAACCTGTATCGACATAGTGCAGACTAGACGCAGGCCTAACGTCTGAAATGTCTGCAGTACATTTAGCCCATACAGATATTCGAACAAACACTAGTATGTGTGTATATTTTATTCGTTTGTACGCTACTAATACTAATATATACACCAGGAAGAAACCATTGCTGCAATGTCATGAGCCTTGTGAACCGTCAGAGACTGAACCACCTTCCGCTTCATATGAGTATTCCAGGGGGTCAAGTGCGTCATTGGTTACTCACTTGAAGTTGGACTGGATCAGTGAGTCATGCAACAAAAACGTTGCAATGTGTAATCGCGTACGGCAAACTATAAATTGAGTTGTTCACTTCTACTATTGAGTTACGTTGTGTTCGAGGATATTCCACAACACGTACGCTACTGCCTCATCTTCGAAGTAGAAACTTCCTTCAAACCGAACCTAACCTGCAGTTCCCTATAGCTGCGCTCCGTCTACGCCAGCCTCCAAGTAACAATCACGTCACGTGTCCGCTGCTAAGGCTTACTTCCCCTCTGACGGTCGGCCCATAGGCTTTGTGTTTGATCTTGCTACAAACTGGCCTTGCGTGTCCACCATGACTCTATTTTTTCTCGCTCGCCAGCTACCATTTCAAGTAAGTAGATTTCGTCGCTGACGAGATCGAGCGAACGAGACGAGTCTGTAGATCTGCGAAGTCTACCCACGCTATCCATTCGACCCCTTCCTCTCTCCCGTTCTCTACAGATCTCTCCAAGCGTCGCCACGCCGACGAACCTCAGAGGTTCTCTACGCAAGAGACGCTACTCTCCAGCCACGCGTCGCACGAGACCCTGGCCCCTCCAAGCACTGTAACGATAGCCTCTTGCCGCTATCGGACGCGCGCAGGAGGATGGGGAGGGAACGGGAGAGAGGTTGGAGACGAGGAGAGACGAAAGCGAATGGCCAACGAAATGTGAACACTCTAAAGGCGACTTCGCGTTTCTCCTCTGCCACCTACATGAGGCAGTCCGTAGACAGTGAAGAAGTTAGCCCTACTCTAGTTATTCCTTCCTTCTTCCTGGCTGCGTCGCTCGTCGCCACGCTCTTCGATGTGGGCCTTCTCCACGTTTACGCGCCCTTTCGTTGCATTCACACGAGCGTTGCGCCGTGCGCAGTGTAGGTCGACGAGGGGCTCGAAGGGAGAGGACTAAAGGCCGAACCGGGAGAGATGCAGATAGAGAGAGAGAGAGAGAGAGAACAAACGGAAAGGCACTGAAAAGAAAAAGAATGTAGACACTCGTCAGTGCGAAGAGGAACTGTTCAAGAAGCCAAAGAGAGAGAGGGGGGGAGAGCATTCACGAACAGAATAAACGGGGTAAAAGTAAAGGCAGAAGCACTTTTATTGTTGCATAACACAATTTACGTCTCTCCGACTCGTTGAAGTCGCCGCGCCGGCCACGCGCCCGCTGCTGCATTTCTGTGTCTGTTTGTCTGCCTGTGTGTCCGTACGTGTCCGTGCGCGGGCTTAACTGAGCTGCGCTGCGCTGCACTACTGAGCATTACGCTCGTCTGCCCGGCATATTCGGCTGGCCTCGTCCTCTCCTGCTGTGTCCTGTATACTTTTCGGTCTTTCGGCGAACTGGGGCGAAATGCGGAGGCTGCGGCAGTAAAGTAAAGGTCTTCGTAATGGCGAGTGAAGGGCATTTGTCCATTGTATTGTATAGCAACAAGACACAAAAGCAGGCAGGAAGGCAGACAAGCAAACAAGCAATGTATACTCTCTCTTCATAGATGAAACTGTAAGGCAAGTAGAAATGTGAACTGGGCTGGATGCCAAGCGAGCAGAATTGCGGCGTCGAGCGGGACCGAATTGATGTCGAACTTTGTTTCAAATGTAAACTAATTTGTTAAGCGCATTTCGTGCTCATCGTGCAATTAGCTGATCATCTACACACTAATTATACACGGAGGACTTATGCAAGTGGCTAAACACGGAGGAAACACGGAACAAAATCATTTTCTCAATGTCGATTTCTTATAAAGGTATTATATATATTATACAATATCAATTTTCACCCTAGGTTAAATTGACAAACTAGCAATATCGTGTGTCTGTGATGGCATGAAAGAACAGAGAACGAGAATACTCGATGATACCAGCACTCATCAACGCCCCTGTGAAAACATACTGAGGCAACGCAGGTCATAGCAATTCCGTGCTGCGTCTTCGACGTACAGCGCTGTGTAAGGCAGAGACCGCTTCCGTTGCAGCGAAGCGCGTTGGTGCGATGACCGCTTTGGACCCCCCATACGATGTCTTGTGCGAGCGCGCATTCAACATTCAATGCTTCCTCACTCGGCCGCGATGTGAGTATCGCCATCGGCACCAATTGTGTCAATTGAGGAGCCAATTCTTTTAGAATTACGCGAGAAGCAAGCCCAGGGTGAGTTCGACTGCCAGCGGTGATTTTGTGGACGATCAATTCCTTGCGAGCCGCTTAGGTCTGAATACAAAATAGAACGGGTGAATCGTGAGGGTGATAGCCATTGAGCGCGTTACAGACGAGTAGAATAAATAAGTGAATCGCTATGAATGGAACGAATGGCTCTATGTCTTGAGTAAAATGTCAGTTGCAGGCAGGCTAGCACGCAGACACAGTGCTAGATTCCTGCTAGATGTCTAGAATCGCGAGCACGCCGTCACTAATAACGCTAACAATATAATATAACAAGGCCCTATACACTCGTACACACGTACTGACATTCAAATGGAATCCTTTGCTCGTATATTTCACTCGCGCTTACCCTGCGTATATTTTCGAAATCTATGGTAGGACTAATAACACAAGTGGCTTATTCGTTTCGCACCATTCCAGAAACAATGGTGTGACTAAACCTCGTTGTATATATATATATATATATATATATGTATATATGTCATTTTTATAAAAGCTCCCAATGCTCAGAGTCATTCAACATCAGTAATAGTGTATTAAAAGCGAAGATGCACCCTCACGCTAATGGGAAAGGCTTCGTTCACATTAACTACTATAAGCGTTTATATGCAGTGGGTGATATACTTTCATTTAGAATAATTGACTCCCCTGGTTCAAAGGCTTATGCTAACCCGTTGCTCATCGTTGACCAGGTGTGTCAGGCCTTATCGTCGGGTCGAACTATTTCCTTACAGACGCGATGTTTCTTGCGTTGCTTTGTTGCTAATTGCTCGATGCCATCATCCCCATCACGGTATATGAATATCAGCCATGTAACAAATATCTATGCACCGACCAGCTTTCCTCAATTTCCCCTGCAGAGAATTGTATAAACAATAGCCGCGTGTTTCGCCATCTTCAACGCAACGACGAGACGCCGTATTCATCGTATTGACGCGCAACTTTTTGCCAAGAGTTTAGCATAGTGTGAGTTCAAGGACTCTGTGCGCTGGCCACGATGGTGGCTGGCGGCAGGGCGTGTACAGGGTCCTTCCGTTCTCGTTAAAAAGTTGGGAAGGAATACCTGAACGAAGAACGCTAAAAACGCACACCCGCCATTGCTATGCATCATCGAAGAAGTGAAGGGAAACCGGGACGCGTGTAAAATGGCATAAGCGAGCTGAGCATTGAGCTTAAATGTATGCGTCACCGGCGCCGCCCAGTGACGAATATACACCCGCGAAGGATTTTGGACTGTTTCCAACTCTTGGTCGTGTTGTGCCTTCATGCTTTGTGCACTATAGTGGATGCTTGTATGACACTGGAAATAGCAAACAACAACAGTGATAGTAAGAGGCCAACAATGGCAATTTCTGACGATGTGAACCCTCCTATGCTCATACTTAGGTGTAACAAAATCCTCCGGACAGAAATTGGTAGTGATGACCGGCACATTCTCAGTACAACGTTCAGGCGCTCCACAAACAGTTCACCCACCGTTATGATTCATGTTGTCGTTATTATCTTCAATGACCAACTCTACAAGAACTACAATTTCTCATGAAGTCTCAAAGGTCCATATTCGACAGACACGCCCACATTTTCATAGTGATAACCACTTCCCCCGAGAGCAAGATCAGTGTCGCCCAATTGATCGACGATGTCGGATGACACTTACGCTGTTTCCTGGGACCCATCCCTCACCACTTCCGGTGCGGCTTTTTTCCCCAACACATTGGCGTATTCAAGCGTAACGGAGCGAAGACAGAAGAACAACAACAATAACAACAACAGCGACATCAGCACTAGCACCCTCGCTGTCAACAACAACAACAACGGCGGCAATGTCAACAACAGCTACGACCACATCAACAGGGGTAACGCGCGGCACTGTCGCCACAGGGAGCAGCGTCACCGCCACCGCCGTCTCTCCGCTGCTGAGAAAAATACGAGCGACCGAGCAGTAAAGAGAGAAGAAGAAGAAGAAAAGCAGCATCTCTCGTATTCGTTCCCACCTTAACCTCAGTTTCCGACCCCAACCCCAGCGTCCTGGTCTCTCCAGACCCCCCCCCCCATTCCCTGCTCGTCCTTCGAGAGGCTGTGTCCTGCTGCAGGTGTCCTGCCGCTGGAGCCGCACTGTGTCGCGCTGTGCCCTCGGCACGAGAGCAGCTGAGTCTGAGGTCCGAGCATGTTGCAGAGATCCGCCATGGGCTCTTCGTCGCCCATCTCCGCGTCGGAGCTGCTCAGTGAGCACGAGCTGAGATCTGCGTTCGCCGAACGTGTTGCAGAGCCCACTCGCACAAGCTTTGCCCGCGTACGGGGGTCCCCGTTTGTTCAACCCCTCGCTGACCTTTGCAGGGCGCACTTTGTGGCTGCTGCGACTTTTCTGGATCAGGCCGTGTCCCGAAATGAGCCACCGTCTCCGCCAGTCCGCTAACGGACGCAGCTTCACCTCGGAGGACAAGAGTAGCAAGAAACAGAGAAAAAGCTGTCTAGCATCTTTTTCTGTCTGTCGTTCGTATTTTGCTGCTGCTAATTAGCATAGCATGTTGGTGTTCGTTCTGCTTGTTGCTGCGACCGAGGCTGTTTTAGGGTTGTGCTGAAGAAGACGACCAAGATCAAGTTATAAACCACGTTCGGACCAATGCCTGCTAGGTTTGCAAGGTTTATTGCGCTTATTCGTTATATTCTATATTTCAATTCGTTTGGCTCAATAATCAATGAGTGCTGGGCGACATCGAGGGAGTTGCTTGTGATATCGTGATCCCCTGAACACCCATCACATGTTATGATAATAATATTATACTAAAAAGCGAAGCAGGCGACATCCCTGTTGAGTTCGATCAGCCTAAATCAGATGCACGAGTCACGTGGGAAACAGGGTCGTCCACGTCACATTTGTAGTCACATGTGTAGCATGATACGGATCATTGTCAAGCACTTAGGTATTAGTTAATGTCACTCGCTTGTACAGTTTGGTTTGACTTAAGCAGTGGGACCGAGCGGCGGTCGCCCTTTCGCATGAGTTTTACCCATCGATTTGCGTCGGCGTCGCAGGGTCCTGGTCACTCTGTGTCAACATTCGTTTTCATATGCATTCTCTCAGCCCCATGCGCTCTCATATTGCTCACCCTATATTGCCGCGAGTGGCCGATTCGTATTTGTTTTCGATCAGTGTACACACGATCTTGATGAAGCACATACACATACACACACAACCGTATCGTGGCTAAACATATTGAAAGGCTTTTCTTTACCAACCGCGTGGTGACACATTATACACGTCGACAGTGAATTTGCAAATGGGTATTTTATTCTACGTTCACTGTGCTCTGTAAAGTTTTCTATAATATAATACACTATTATATAATATTTCCATTCAACAGAAAGGACGACTCAACTCGTCGTTCTCATTATATCGTATGGAAGAAGCACCGTGCGCGAGCCAGATAGACATGGGTTGAGATAGACAAAAGAGAGAGAGAGAGAGAGCTATGACCCTCTGTTTCGGTGTCGAGGTACCCGCTTATGGCCATTGAGCACATCTTATTAAGGCGAGTCACATTCTGGGAAGGACCCACGCAAGCACTTCTTTGGCTGCCTTCTCATAGCTGCCGTATATCATTATCATGGCATGTCCTCTCGTACACTGGCACTACGTGTATGTACTATGTGTACGAACTGTATAGAAGACGAAGGTCGAAAGAAACGCCGTGCCACGGTCGACGGTAGCAGTGTAGAAGAGGCCGAACCTTTGCACGATCCGTCGGGGGGCCTGCCCAACAGTGATTTTGGTTAAACATTGAATTCCACTGGTCCTACACCTGAGATATATTCATATGTGGACACACTAGAAGGACATTGCGACTCTCACTGCAACGTGTAATAGGACTGGTGGTACGTACTGGCGGTGGTACGGCCAGCTACGCCTTCTGAGACGTGTGCTATTTCCCTTGTGAAGGCTGGACAGACACAATGCAGGACTAACAAAGTCCTGCAGGGTAGGAGGCAGTGCTTGAAGGTACGGGGACATTTTTAGGACAATTTAAACACTGGCCTCTCAATGAGAGCTATTGCAGAATATCGTAAAGTAATTCGGGTACAATTTGTTTAATGATATTCGCTGTTGGTCGTGTTGAGCTGTTCGACCCTCGGACAGATGTTCACAAGCGACAACCACAATATTTACACTGTTCCTCAACATTTTTAAAACCACAAAAGACACTGAACATCTCGCATGACTTCCAGGTGAAACTATTGGCGAGGCTGGCAGCAATATTACGTCGTGAACGATCCGCTAGCACGTGTCTCATAAAGTTGATCGTATTCTCTAGACAAAGGCTGGTGTGCACATCGCGGCCTCAACAAGTGGTGTTTTCGAAACATAAAGGTCTAGGATTACTTAAACACAAAGGGCAAATGATAACCTTTTATGGGTGACAAATGACTGCCAGTCGGAGAACGACGCTCGTCTATGCGGCTTATCCGAATCCCATACGGTAGGTGAATATCTAACAGACAGGAGTCGGGTTGACGTTAGGTTTGGTTTGAGTTTCGTTCGAAAGTTTGTTTGCTGAAGTTGTTTCCTATGCAGGCTCAAATCCCTTACCCCAATTTCGAGGTCTCTGGTTACTGCCCTCGTCATAGGCTGAATGAATACGCAGCAGCCGTCAACGCAGGTCCCAAAAGGAAGCGTACCCCGCAAGTGTCGGATACGCCGTAGAGAAACAGGCCCAGTGCCAAACGTGTAGGTGTTTCACAATTTCACAAGAAAATGCTTACTTCTGCTGCAGACGAACGAGAGCATTAGCGACAGCAATAGTTAGCCGGGTGCGTTCCACAAGGTGGTACAGCTTACGCAATTTACTATCTTAATGCACATTTTGATCATGGCGTATCGATTCACTTATCGACGCGTAAAGTATATGCTGTCCAACGGCGACCACTACCGAACCCTCAGACGCTTATATGGCCACATTTCGAAGTCGTTAGCGTGGCCCCGTATGTGATGATAAAAATTCCGATAGCGAACTCGACGTGTAGTAGAGCACCTATCTATGAACGTTGGATGTCAGAACATCCAACAAATTATTCAAACGTACGTTACCTTTGGCTAATGATCGCAGGAGAAGAACCTTTTACGTTACAGTCATTTTGTACATTTACAGCAGAAAATGTATGCTACGTTTCACGTGATTTGGAAGGAGTACGTTCGGGAAAATAGGGTAAATATATTCTATGGATCGATTTTAATCTAACATTACGATTGCCCAAATACTATTATATTTATACAACGTTTAGTACTAGGCAAATCCTCGCGCGGATAGATGGACGGTCTCGCATATCGTTGCGCTGATGGCGCTAATTGCACAATGCACACCGTCATATTAACTGGATGCACCAATAACCAGTAATAATTCGAGCACGCAATCATTGCCAGCGTGAGTATTTGCTCTGTAGCTGCAGTTTCTGCCTATTCAAGATTGTTTGCTATTCAACATTTGGCTACCGATGAACTCCAACAGGACTTGAATGTTTCTATTTATTTTCCGTGTGCTATTCTATATTGTCACAAATTTCTCCTATATTCCTGAGGCTCTCCCGCTAAAAACTTCCCCATACTGCTATAGCAATCGTGATATGTACCTGCGTTTGCATCCAACTGTTCGCCTCCCGCTGACTACCCCTAGACACTCTCATCCCAAACAGCCAATAGATGTTCGTTTGTTTGTTTATTTGTCTGGCGTCGGTGGAGCCGGCTACTCGCCAGCCAGCCTGTATACATGTCTGTCGGAGCGTTCGATGCGTCTTCTTCCATCCTCCTGTCGGTTACGTCGGTTATCTCTGTTGTAATGCGCAACTGGCCAGAGCCTGGTAAGCAATCAGATTCCGGAACTTTTCCACCCTCGTTTCGGCCTCTACGCAGATCAATCTGTGTTACATACAGGGGCAGACGGGCATCTATTGCCCATCGTGGGAGGCGAGCTGTCACATCTAATTGTCGTTTTATGCGCATCCACAGCCGCTCACGATAGTGGCCTTAAGATGGGCAGAGGCAAAGGGGTCCGATTGCTAGCCCCGGGTTCGGCTCGCTGGGGTAGGCGTCCTATACAGGCTCGGCTGACGAAATCACCTTTCTGGCGAAGGAGGGAAGCAATCAGGCAAGGCAGAGAGACGTAGATGTAGGTCGGACGAACAGTCATGTGCATATTCGGAGCAGAGAGGCGCGATGACCTTATTGGATGCTCTGATTATCCTGACGTTGGATTAAGACGGCTGGAGAGAGCAGGCAGGCTCAGATATCCATGCCATCCGCTACAGCGGGGAAATCCATGTAACTCCTTGCGGAGTGGGGTCTGTGGACTCCACTCAGAGAAGACAGTGTTTGTCGAGGTAATGGGTCCCGGGATTGCATCTATTCAGGTTATTGTAGATGTAGCAGTGTGGACATTCGGCACGCATATACTGAAAATGATAGACATTGGAAAAGTATTTGCGTTTAATATATATATATATATTCGAGTATGTTTCCTGGCCTATGCACAATAATACAGCACCCATCTATCCATGACCAGTCCGAACGCAGGAAAATTACTGATGCCACCTGGTGCTGAATGGCAGATGTCACGACTTCCAGGTTCAGGTCCTGCAGATTATAGTTCGTCAATGAAACATTATAGCAATCGCCTTATGGGATCAATAGTAAAGCTAAAGATATTTATTTGCCCTGGCTACGTGCGCGTGAAGATCTATCTGTGTGCGTGTATGTTTAGAGCCCACGAAAGACCGTTCGGTCTGGAACCTAGCAGAAGTCAACTAATGACCCAGAGCAAACATGAAAAACTTGCCAACGAAACTGAAAGTTGCGCGTGACATGCAGCAAAGACGACAGTAGACGGTACCCTCCTCACTCATACAAAGAAAGAGCGACGAAACAGGACGAACTTTTAATCCTGACTTGGTGCAGGTGCCCTTATTTGATTTATGAAAAGTTCGCAATAATACTAATTGAATTACGGTTTGGCAGGTGTGTATATGTCATATTTGCGAATGATTATGCATGCGTTTCTAGCAGACACAACCCATGCACGTCTGTCCCAGGGCGATGCGGTAATTTGTGCTTGTTGAAAAGCACAAACCCGACGTGTGTTTTCAAGGCCAGATGACGACAGGCGATTCTTTTCGTTTGTTTCAACACTGCACGAATAAGTAATTCATAAATAAATGTCAAAATGTTGACATGGCTGAGCAAGATCGCATATTGTGCTGTTAATAAATGTCCTGTTTTTAAGATCCCATTCTTTGTGTGTCCTTGAAGTGAGCTTTTTAAGGATGAAACTATCAAGTGAGCAAGCCGGTTCCGTTCCTGTTACCTTCCTATAAAGGAACGCGAAACGACAGAGCTAATGGAAGTGTATGCGGCTATTTAATCGGGAAATCCAGCTTTATCTCGTTACAATCAGTATCATCTATGAGAGGCAATGCCATCGCCTCCCTGAAGGCCAGGACAGCCATCGACCTAGAATCCTGCGTCCACTACAATTAATTGATCTATAATATCTTACTCTATAAGAATAAATGCAATTCATTATTACGAACACACAAACGAAATTGTCACCTAGACTTCAACAGTCTTCCTAACAGATCAGGTTGGTCTGAAATGAGGTTATTATAATATAACGGAGACATATGTAACATGCCACCACGCCAAAGGCGACAACAGACACAAGCCCGACAGGGGAAATCAGCATAACCTGGTTAATTTTTCTTCCAATAAGTTAAAATACCAGGTATCTTAAACGTTAACACCAGGATGATAAAGGCTTGGCAAAGAGAGTCGCATTCGTCTCAAATTTCTCACATTGCTCATTCTAGAAAGACAATCCAACTACTGCTAAACCGCACCCTTTCCAACCAGAATGGATAGAACCAAAAATAAATAAAAAACATGCGGAAAATTCACGAATTATCCGTGTCTGATCAAGCTAACGTGTTAAAAGTAACTCCAACATTGAACTATATCGCAATGATTGACCGGGATCAAATCAGTAGTCTCTGAGCATTCAAATTTCTCCTGCATCATCGGATGCCCTGACAGAACGAATATAATCGTTTTTGTCAAGTTCAACGCATCGGCTCCAATGCGTCCTATCGAGTCCTTCGTAGGTCTCATTCCAAGCAGTAATAGGGGCAATTCCTGTGTTGTTGGTCGATCTAATGTCTTCAGTGGTTTTCTTTTCATTTCGTTCCGTTGCTTTGTATTTGTTTGCGCTTGTGGAGCCGCCGCGTTCGCACACCGGAACTACGCCTTTCCCTCTGCCGGAAGCAGGCCAGGTCAAAGGAGAAAATAGGTAGCGATCAGTCCCACAGGTTCGGCTTTATAGCAATCGCCAACAAACGTAACCATCGGTGTCATTCGCTGCTTGCGGTTTTTGCTGGGCGGCCGAGGGAAACAGAGAAATATATATATATATATATAGAGAGAGAGAGGGATAGAGGCGGAGAGAGTGCAATTTCGAAGGGGCGCCGGACGGCGTCTGTGTACCCTCCAAATCCACCACAAACGACTCCCGGCCACGGTGGCAGCTCGCTAAGGGAACGTCCAATTCGCCCACCACAATTTCATCCTGCTAACCCTCAAGTGGACGACGGTTTCGACACTCGTCGTGTCCTGCTCCACGAGGTACAGACACGTCACGGGCAAACGTGTCCGGTTGTAGGGAAGTCCCGTTGCTGCGCAACATTCGACTGCGCGTTTTCATTTCGCGCAGGATGGCCGCCTGCCTGTGATTGCCAGTGACAGCCAACGTGAAAAGTAGTGGGAGAGGAAGCGAACAGTAGCGAAAAGGGAAGCACCAAAACAATTAAACCAAAGGGGGCCAACAAAACGGCGCCATTCGGTTTGAACGCCGTCAGTAGTAGCCATCGGAAAGCAAGTGGCAATTGCAAAGAAACAACAATCGTCGTGTCTCTGGCTTCGACAAACTACTGTGGTCATATATATATGTACGTGGTGGATTTGCTGAAACACGACAGCGAAGCGCCTTGTTGGAAAATTGTGATCGGCGCGCTTCAGCCGCCACGAGCAACGGCGGATGAAGGGCGTTTTAAAGGGATGCGTTCGCATCTGGCGATCGTGAAAATTGTATCTAGCAGGTTGTCACTTATGGAGGTGGGCGCTTGAAGGACAATTGAGCAGGCGTGGGTAAATTGGGAGCCATCACCGCTTCGCTCAACGACTGTTTATTGTTATGGTTGTATGAACGGCGGTAAAAATCTCGGTAGGGGGAGCAAATCGACGATCTCGCCTCGCCACTGATGCTTCGAGTCCTTTTGATTATCGAATCTGTTGTCGTTTTTGTTTATATGAATAATAACAATAATAATGGTAATTTAATTGTGTGCTCGGTAACGTTTGGTAGTTTCGTAGAACAGATTTGTTTTGCCGGCGTATCGAAATCGCGTTCATCACATATTCCATTTATATGCTCCAAATTGTAGATGGAAATTTGCTCACAGCATCATTTGATCATCGATTGTGCACAGTAACCATTTCGCTGTCGAATATCATCATTGTTTATAGTTCGATTGTGAATTGCGACTCCAGTATGCGGAGACGAAAATGATCACACTGAGCGCGTACAGGGAAGCGCTCAACGTGGTTCACCATTAAATATGTCCGGGTTGTTTTCTGTAGACATGCACACACTCGAAATCGTCCAAAAAAAAAACCCCAACACTACAAACGTGCTCACACCAGTATTTATTCAATGATATCGAGACACAGTTGCATACACACTTTCATTATGAGAAGAACATTGTTAGGTTTACATTCATTACGAAGTTCGCCTCGATTATCGCTACAACTAGACAGCTTTTCAAAATATGTCAACTTCGAAAAATGGTCGAAAAAGTGCGCTCCATGTTCGTTGACACTAGCACATTTTGTTACTCTACAAAAATAGACGAGTTACAAAAATTGAGAAATGGAAAGTCCTTTGGCTCGATGACATCATCACGGTGGTCAGGTAATCCACCCAGTGCTAGTCTATCTCTTTCAGAAGTTCTACGAGACAGCCAACAGCACCAAAATAGCCTTCATGCTCGAGGAATAGAGCTTTGAGCGTCCCCTTCGACCAGAAATGCATGGCGTAGGCAAGCATTTGCATCGATAATGTGTTTCCCCGGAGGAAGTTTCCAGCGAAAACGACACGATTGATTTTTTCACTGTTAGCTGTCATAAAGGCAATTGAGCCGATATTGTTCGTGATCGTCACGAGTGTTGCACGGGCCAGATCCTCGCTCGTCGCAGCTTTCCTGCGTTCGGGGCATATCATGTGACCGAATGACGATGCGACAATGTTCGCCTGTAGATTAAATTTCGTATAGTCACCGCCGTAAATGTCGCCGACGAGTTTGTCCACCTTGGTCGAGTCGCCCTTTCGGGCCAGCTCGATCGCTTCGTCAAAACTCTCACATCGTGTCAGCAGACAGCAGAGTCCAAGAAACGTCCCGCCTCCGAGGCTGGTGCCGGTAATCCGCTTATACGTTGTCGGAGACAAGACCGAAATAATGCTGACGCCAGATCCCACGTTGACCACGAGGTACGGGTAACGATTGGGATCAGAGAGCCGGTACGGCACCTTCTGGTACTTGGACAGGTCACCTCTCTCGCTGTACTGAAACGAATAACACTCATGGGTGGCATTCTGTCCGTCAATGTAGTGAATGCCGCGGATCAGTGAGTCCATCTCGTCAAATTTGTGCAGCTTCAGATTCAGCTCATCCCGGAGCTGTTGTTCGAAGCGGTAGGCGCCGCCGCCTGTGGCACACATGGTCGTTGTCATTGATGCCATGCCCTTATTTTTGGCTAACGCTATAAATGCCTGCATATCGTCTGTTGGGAAACGGATAAAGTGCAGCGTCCCCGTATGACCGCCCATTCGGCATTGCGAAATTTCGAGGTGTGTATCCCGCCGGCCAGTTTTGCCGTAGGCCCTATTGCTCTTAAGATAATGCTTGATGGTTTTCAGCTCCCGTTCATCTTTGACATCGGTGATGTCAGTGGGCTCGAAATAGACAAGTTTTGCTAGGGAGCCGCCAATGTCGAGACCAAACCAGGGCATTGGAGGCTTAACTTTGCCATTAGCCATGTTGTTAGTCCTCTTTTTGCTTCTGCTGTTCAAGAAGCGAAGCGCCCAATTTCTTTAAGCTTTTGTTGGGTCGTATCAAAATGCCCAACTATTTCGACAGCTGTCACCATTGCTGTCCGCGTGAGCCCACCTGAAAATAGAAAAAGTAAAAACAATTAACTGTCCCAGGAAATGACTACTGGGGCCTTCGCGAAATTCATATTTACGTACGGTGATGTACGTAAATAATATGGTTTTGATAATTTTGCAATGGTTTTAGGAGTCGATGGTTAAAGGCAAACGCCTGGCATTTTTTTGTTGTTTTTTTTTGATACCATGTGAATGGTTGTTGGCGCAAAACGTTCATATGTTCCGTTGAAAACAAAGCTGGATTAAAATATAGGAAATTAATAGGCTGTGATCGTTTTCGAGGAGCAACGCGTCTCCCAGCACGTGTCAAACAATTTGATAAAGGGTGTTTTCCAAACTTATCAGTCGTTCGATTAATCAAATCAATCAACAGAATAGCGCACGATACGAACAAGAAAATTAATCGGCCCAGGGGGAGTTAACTGAGGGAGGCTGAAATTCAGTCATGGATTGAAAAATTCTATAACCCTTGTGTGGAATAAGCCTACGATGACTAGGGCCAGCATATCGAAGAGGAACATTTTGCTCTGCAGAAAGATGCAATGCAGAAGAAATTACCCGCTTATTCCAGACAGAGACCGGCTCCCTTGAGTTGCCTTCGAACTTCGTCGAAACGAGACCCACAAATTATGAGAGGTTATTATGAGCCACTTTTATAGTCGCTGTAGCTCAAATCAAATCAGCAGACACATTTACGAGGTGCAATCACTTAATTCACAATTGAAAGCAGATTCCACCTGACAGTTGAATCGAGACATTCACAGGATCGCGACAGGTGAAACTGAAATTTGAAAGAAAGAGCTTAACACAGTTTATTGTTCCCACAGGGAATGCTCGCCGACAAAATGACCCGCCTGGCCTTTCCAACCTTTCGGCTTTCAACGGTAACGCCAGACTCACCTGAGAGCATCTCTGGAGTTGTTGGATTTGACAGAGTATTCCTTGTTCTGTATCACACGTGAAATCCAACGTTTGCGCCTAAAATCATATGGTCACGGGACATCTTTCACAGAGTAGTGCCTAAAACTAATATAACACTGCAAACTGACATACTATAACAAAGTTTCGATTTACCCATACCTAACCGACCCACCATTGTTCCCAAGACACATGACTACACATGACAGATAAATAGCAATATGAAACTCGCTGGCCGGCGCGACGAGACCCACAACACGACGGCGGCTAGGATTTTGCTGGCGGAGCACACCGCAGTGTGATGGGTGAATCGTTCTGTCGTTCGAGTGGCAGTAACACTGTCTTGAAAAGATGTCACCATTTGCTCTTACCGCCGGTCGCTACAGATTACGAGATGACACAGTGGCGTTTTTCCCTTTCTCGTGCTGCCGAGATATGACCCCGAAGATGCCAGAGCGCATTCGGCTGCTCCACGAGCCTACGCTGCTAAATGAGCCAATTGCTCGCTTGCATTGCCATCCCCATCGAAGCTAACACGCACAGAACATCGTATAGACGCACTTCCTTGGTAATCGGTCCGACCGTCCTTCGCATCGATACAAAACAAACAAACGTCCAGTTAAAAAGGAGACAACGACGTGTGATACTATCGCTATTTCGCTCTGTGGTACGGCAGCTTGCCACAAGCGACCGAGCGATGAGCGAGTCGGATATTTTTATTTCTGCGCTGCGTTTCGAAGACCGAATGAAAACATTGCGTCGTTACGCGGGTCGACTTGCAGCAAAATGACGACATTGTTTTTTTTCAACTTAATAATGATACTAAGTTGATACATGCTATCGCAACATTGCCCAACGCCATGGGAGATCGGTGTTTCGTATCTAGAAATGTTAGATAGCTAGAGGCAGAATACAGGAGGTTGATCAGCGTGTAGAAGAGACGCCTTCCATATTCGTGCTGCTTGCCCAGCGGAGTGCTGGCTCTAGAGCCTCTGTCATCGTTTGGAAGCGTCCTAAGTGACTTCCGGTCCGCCCTTATGGGGCGTTCCGGAAAGCCGAGATGCGATGGCCCCGCGCGGGTGGACGTTGTTGTCGGCGCTTGAACTTCGCGAGCTACGTGATTTGAGTCTCAATAGCTCCCGCCGGTGAGCGAGGTCTGCGAGCGGGCGAATGGTTGAGTCCGAGCACATAGTGCTACATGCGCTGGTGGTATAAGCCAGTGGTGCGGTAGAAAATTGCCACCGTTGTTACTAACGGCTGTGGAGGATGGACGAATTGAAAGTGCGATCGCAGTAAATGAGCAAGATGCAGGGCCTAGATTCAAAGTTTCCTTTACAGAGTGAGATTGCACACCACAGAGTGTTGTGTCGGTTAACGAGTAGGTGGAAATCGTGGAACTATCGAAACACGCGAACAATTGACAAATATCCAGAGCTATAATGGTTGCATTTCCGCTAAATCGAGGCTCATTAAAATATTCATCTCCATTTTTCGAAATGCGGTATGTATTATTAGCCCTTTAATTTTTCGTCGATTTAATCCGTGTGATATTACGATGCGAGCCCAGATGTTGAATATGTCCGCCGGCACTTCACAACGAGAACAAATCAAGACTTATGAACATTGTAAGTCCCTAAGATCCCCATGGTCAAATCCTATCAAGTTCTCCATTTGATACTATACGCGGATATGAGAAAAGGTAACGCCATCCAATCATGGATAAACTGAGCAATTAATTACCAACAGTAATAGGTAATATTAGTGAGGCAGTCGCTGAATACTAAGAGGGTTACAGCAATTAGTTATGCAGTCCATTTCAAGAGGCTTTTTTAAGTCGCCAGCCAGCCCTTTGTCTGTCTCCTGTATAGATCTGGGCATTTAAATATTTCTCGGGCTGGCTCTCAAACAACAATCGACGTCTATGGTAGTTCTTTTGCAGTGCTTCGTAAGATGAATCCTTAAATGCAAACGTGCAACGGTGGGGAATCGAATCCGTGCGCCTACGTATCTTCTCCAGTTGCAAGGCGCACACGAATGCACCTCCACGCCACCGGGCTCAACAGACCTGAACAGCTGAGCGAGGCAAACGTGCCGATACTTCGGTGCGAAAACGAGTTTTGTTGGCCCCTATTTGCAAGGCCAAAACGAGCCTAAAAGAAGACGATATCCTGCAAAGCCGGAAGACACAGGTTTAAGTCCCTTGAACAAAACCTGTAGTTGTAAATAAATGGTGGCGTTCAGCATCTAGCCAAATACGTGTCAGATTTGTGCAACTTTGGCCTCCTCTACAAAGTGTCTCCTTTAGCATGTCACTAAAATATCCGACTACAAAATTCGCCGACCGAAACTGTCAGCCGTGTTAAAAATTCAATGTTCAGCTTTTGAGAAAAATTAAATAAAAAATATAGCTAGGTCCCAGTGTAAGTCGATGCAGATTTTGGCGTTTTTCGGTTCGGCAGGGGCATACGTTTAGTTCCCCTTATATTCCTTTGCTATACAGGGTCATCCTAAAAATACATGCTGTCACATTAAATATGACGGTATATGGTAAAGCGTGTCATCGTTAGAGCTCTCTGGCAAGCTATTTGTAGCCCCTTGGTTCATCACATATCTGCCCTAAAGTATACTGAAACACGGAATTCAACAACGCGTCAACCAGTATTTTATGGCCCACTTAGGGCTTCGTTCACATATCGAGGCAGTGGCTACCTTTATGTCATCTTGACCAACCTTGACTAACTGGCCTTTATAAGCGAACAATTCCTTACCGACGTATATATAATACATATACTATAATAATACTATATAATATATATACTAATAATAATACTATATCATATATATACTAATAATAATTCTATATAATATATATACTAATAATAATACTATATAATATATATGTACTGGATGCGTAGACCAAAGTGACACATTTCTCAAATAGCAGCACACTAAAACTGAAAGGTTTTAAATTTCGATCTGAACTGTAGGGCAGTCCTAGGCGGTTATGTCATTCGATCGAAATCGTGGGGTGTTGAATGTCGTTCACTATGTTCAGGATTGAAGCTAAGAAGGATGCCGTTGTAGGCTCAGAATTTGGCTGGTAAGTGGGCGTACGCGATAATCGACGACCGGAAATGTGTCGGCGTGAATAGGCTGGTCGTATATCGAACGATGAGAGATAAGATACAATAAGACAGGTAGAAGTGCTACACAGCAATTCCGTTCTACACAACGGACTGCAACCTCCGTAGAGAACGTGAAATTGGTGAAATTCAGGTTGCAGTACAAACCTCGACGCTGTGCAAAATTGGCAAAAGACATGAAAATCTCATGAGGCAACATCTAAGATCGAATAAGCGGTCAACGCAAAAAGCAATCGTGTGTGCCTAGAGGTATGCCAGGGCTATCATTTAGCACAATTAAAAGCCATTCGGGCTTGGGGGCGGCCTTTGTGATGGTTTGGACCAGAATAACAGTTTCAGCTCCTACTGCCATTGTGTTTGTCTCGCAATACACAGTAATGAATGACGCTCTTTGCCGCTCTCTACTGCTGGTTTTGGAGGTTGTCTGAAGCCTAGGTACACGTCCATTTTGAGAACAAGCCGTGCATTTTTCAACATGACTTCGCGCCTGTTCACAAAGCGAGGCAGACCCGGAGGTGGCTCACCCAAAATGAGCCCGAGTTAATTTCCTTAGGACAATGGCCAGCATACTCGCTCAACCTTCCCGCTGGATTTGTGTATCTGGGACATTCCATAGTACAAGGTGTCTTGTAAAAAATACACCACGTTGGAATCCCTGAAGGTCGTTATTGTTACGAGTGAGGAAAAATCCCGGACCATATCGCTTCCGCCGTCGCTGAGGCCTTCGACCACCGACTGCAAGCCATTGTTAAGGTCAAATGAGGTTATATGGAGAGTTGAATATGTCCATAACATTAGTCCTTACTCCACACAGTCCTTCTTAATGATATGGTATACTTTTTAGCAATTATGTATATATATAATTGTGTATATATACATATTCTTTTTAATATTATCGATATACCAACGGTTTTCTGTGTATTACTTTGACCTACACACTCTATAAATATAGTGTCCTATTTTAGAATGTTTTTACCGTTTTTTTTTTTCAAGCTATGTGACCCGCCAATCCTGTATCCCGCATTTCCCCCATTTAAGCGGTTGTACCAAGGATTTGGCTTTCTTGGATCGACCTCATATGCAAGACTTCTCTTCACTTTCGACGAAATAGAGATTTCGACGTAACCGATAAGGCGACGCCACGAGCCGGCTTGTTATTTGAGAAACGAACTGCCTCCTGTGGAGACATACTCCTAAAACAATACGTGGTATAGGCTCATTTGCGATGTTGCCGCTATTCCTCAGGGTGACAAAGATCATCCGGGTTGATGCAGCCGAACATGAAACGGAAAGCTGTGGAACCGCCACCCTTCGAATGACTGACCTCTCCCGAACCTGGCAGAGTTTTACTTGAGCCAAGAAATCGAATTGTCACAGCAAGCCGCCTTGAATGAGAAATCGGCCATGCATGCGAAAGCACGAAAGGCTCCGTGTGAAATACGGAACATTTATAAGCAAACGAACAGCCGGTGCACTTCCCCAGATGATTCCACGTCATACCTCTGTTTTAGTAATTTTTTCACAGCATGCTACAAAATACCACAGCAGGACTATAGCAGCAATATTGGCCCTGAAGGGATCTGTCCCCAAGATAAACGTATCCACGACCACTTCTTGCATTTTATGCTGTAAGATCCATTATTATCAATGGCGGGTCCTCGAAAGTACACTCGTTATTACTGGCGAGTCCCGAGTCCGGGCAAGCGTCCTGACAAAGTATCAGGCATCGAGAAGGACCGTCTTCAATACCAAGGCTCGTCTCCACCAGACCCCACTAGCACATCAGCATCGGCGTCGCGACTTCATCTCGAGGAGCCGATGCTCGCGATGAATAAATGGCGCCTCATTTACACCACAAACGGCCACCGGAAGTTACCACTGTCGGCACACTGATTCAGTGGATTTCTTTCAATGGGCCACATTCTACCACCCATTGAGAAGTTGCCCCGGGCCGGACGACAGCCTCGAGGGTCCCCATTGATACGAAAGTTGGTCTAGTTGTCACACGGGATAGCCCATTCAACAGCAGAACCGAAAACCTCCCAGTCATTGGGCAGTCAAGCTTTGGATTTCTCGGTACGGTGTGTGACTGAGGAACACACTTTCTACACGTGAGGCTTGTCCAGCATCGTGGTTATCTGACGAGTATTTTGTTAGCGGTTAGCAACACTGTAGTATATCGATGAAAAAACGTTCCGAGAAAATATGGTGTCGCTATCTGAAGCTAACAACTGCATAACAGGTTTGTTTTACGAATGATCAATCTGAATATTGATTTGGGTTGCAGAATTAGTGCTACAAACTATCGCTTCGATCTGGGTCCTCGATTTTGGCCTGGCAGACACACACGGATCTAAACCTACAGATAGGTAACTCGACGAGTTCAATTTGTGTTCTTCCTATGCAACGCAACAAGCTTGAGGCCGTGCTGAGAGTATTCACTTAGGCTCATTCCGGGTGAGCCTTTTGTCAAGTCAGTCAATGCAAAACCTGTTTCGGAGACTATCAGGAGGTTAACATTGGAACCCTCCATATGTCTGTCCTGGGACCCTTCATTTTTGTTATTTTGACCAATTTCATTCTACTCAAAATCTCGTCGGGCAATTATTGTAAGACTGTTTAGTAAATTGTAAATTGACTTACCCTGATGACACGTCATTTCTATTCCGCATACGCCCTTCAGTACTGGACTCAGATATTCAAGTTGCCGCGGCGAAGGTTGAGGGAGTGGTGAAGACCTTTGAACGGTTCGGACTTGTTGTGGATACCAACAAAACGGGTTTTACTCTGTTGCGCCCACCACAAAGGACTCCAATGATGGATCCGGTGTAGCTTTGCGGGGCGCCGGTTCCGATGTCGTCTACGGTCAGATGTCTGAGCCTGATCATTCACAAGACACTGAAGTGGCATGTCCATCTAGAAACTCTCCTTACCAACTGCTATACGATAATTTCCTCGATCCGTCGAGATCGTTCAGAGAGACGCTCTAAGAGGAATTTTTGGTAGACGTCGAAGAGACTCGGTTGTGGATGTTTTTGAGAAATTTTATCTGCTGCCTATAGGTAAGATTTACGTGGTTCATGTCGCACTTCTTGCCTTCAAGATGGTGATGGTGATATTGCATTTCCAATCACCGCTGTCTTCAAAAGATCTAATTGTCGGCCAACAACCTCCGAAACACCATTCGTCATACGAGAACTCAGCCGCCATGCTCTTGCACACCGCTTGCCTTTAGTCTGAGGCTCACGACCTCGCGAAATTAGAACCCTCACATCAGCAAAGGTGTTTGCACGGGAGGTCAGGAACCTTATTTGTAAATAATTTAGAGGTGTCCTCTGAATCAGAAAAATTCTGTCTGTTTATAATTTCTGTTAATGCATGGACTGAATATAATTTGTGTGGGAGTTGCCCCTTTTATACTGTTACTTTAATTATAACCAAATATTGATATAAATAATGCCGTTTCCAGAAATCGGTAGCATCTGAAATAATCCATGACACTACACCTTCTTTTCGCTATTATTTTTACGAGAACTTAAGCATTGTAATAAGACTGAAGTTCCGTTAATAAACCAAGGCTTGTATTGTATCTGGAACGTGTGCAATATATATGCATGTACCTTTCCCGAGACGAGGAATAACAATCCTGGGATACCATCGTCCACTGGCACCAACCGATGATAATCACAATTCAATACAATCATTAGCGCCGCATCAGAGAATTGAGCTGTGTATAATCCTGTTATAGTTGTCGCTGAAAGGAACCACTGCAAAATATCAACATAGAGAAATGTGAAATCAAATCAACCGAATCGCTTAGTGACTATCGGAACGTTGGTGGTGCGCCTTCGTGCTAACCTCATGACAATGTTTTGCTGCATCGCAAGACAATTTTTTGGAAAAAATCAACAAGGGGAGTTCGTCCACAACACAGCGGAGGAAGAACCTTTTTAAGCCTAGCAGTTTAGGGCCACATGTCACATACCGCTAGCAGACCCCCGGGCGACCCCCTACACCCTTTATCCTTCAACCAACAAGGGCCAATATCCAAGGGCTTTTAGTGGCCACGGCAGCATCGATTTCTTCCTCTCCTTATTATATTGTATTATATTTTTGGGCCTAATTTTGTCACCGCCACCATTGACTATTTATCATCGTTCGTTCGTTGGTCCGCTTTCGTCTCCTGTGGAAATTTCTTTCAGCCGCAACGCAGAGAGCGGGCCAGGGGCGTGGGCGGTAACAAATGTGCGTTTTTGTTACCCTTCCATAAATAACCTGGCGGACTTCGTAGGCGGCCGTGTCGCGATCGCAGCCTCGTCGATCCCCGGGCCCCCGCCCCGGCAAAGGAGAAGCTAAGCGCGCTCGCCGCTTTTCGCTTCCCTCTGCGATGATGATCGGAGATTTGTACCCGCTAGTAGGTCACGATACATCTGACTCCTATTCAGCACTGCGATATCCAGCCAGTCAGCGACAACCACCGAGAGGGATATGGTTGAAGACCATATTTTTTGCAGTACAACTACCTGCAAGAGCACAACAACACTGGTGGAGGCCTGATAGAGATACTGATAAATAAGTTTGTGGAAGACAATTTTACCTCATACAAAATCCGTCGTGGCTAAGTGACCTAACTACATATGTATATATAATAGGAGCGATAGGAATGTTGGAAGGTAATTTTAAAGCTTATTAAGGTAATTTTGTATATTTGTACAAAGTAGATAACGGTCCAAATCGATTTCTAACAGAACGTCCCATAGGTAACGCTGCAATTTAGCGATCCCATATATATATATATATATAAATTGTACATACATGCATAAAAATTCGCTGCATTGCATACGCATCGTTCTGTAAAAAATGCAACAGAGGATTGCAGTGTACATCAGTAAATTAGTGGTTGTTGAATGGAAAACAAATTGAACGTGTGTACGAATTTATATGTATATATATATATACATTTCGGTTCTCATTTTCCCCTATGCAGATCTATAATTTTGATGGTTGCGTGTTCCGGCTGACTACTTTGAACTCGACTAACCTCCTAGCCATGACTTTAATCCAAGCGACGCTATAATAGCTATTCATGGCTATTAATTATCGAGAGCTATTTAATCACCCGTAAGTGTAGCATGCAAACATGGGACTCTGGCCCGCAACTCTGGCTTGACGTGAACCTTTAATTTCTAGGTCATGAAGGTACTTCCACTTGGGCCAGATCCACAAATGCTGGCTTTGAAAAGGCAGAGTAAGCAGCAAGCTGACTAGACCTCGGGAGGAATCGTCCCCGAAGCCGCTTCACGATGAAGGCTAGCTCGGGTCTTTGACTGGCTGAATGGTTGGCCAAACGACGAGCGACTGAACTCCCGTCAAAGGGCCCTCTTGCCACGGGGGGGCGGAGGGGGCTTTCGGGCGGCTTAATGAACCAAACGTGGCGCGGCCTTCCGCTTGGTTGGATGAGAGACGCCAACCTGAGGTTTGCCATGGTCCAACCCAAAATTAGCCACCAGTTTCCAACCCGTCCATGTTCGTGTCGTGTGTCGGTTGACCAACCCCGCTTCGTTGACGGTTGAGCTCAGACCACCGTCGTCTAAGGCCCTTCAACATAACGTCTAGTTACAATGAACGTCATCCTACTTGCATCTATAGCATTTGTGCATTTTGTTTTATGCGGGCACTTGTGTGGTCCTCCGTGCAAGGTGACTCCGTCCAACGTGCACGCCCGGCGGAAGATAAAACTCAATTGATTGTTGCTATTTTAAGGAGCAGTGGTAGCCGGCCTTTGGAGGGGCGGTACGTTATAGGGCCACTGGGTGCAGGCAATACGCTTTCAAGTGCTCCTCATTTAGAGCCTGCTGTTGCCCCTGCCGCCGCTTCGTCAGGAAGCTGTTATGCAATACTATCAAGAGATAATTTTGTGCTCATTGTGTTCGGCTACAGCTCGTTTGTTGTATCGGTATACGAGTAAGAGTCACCATTAGCTCTCGGTTGCTGCCTGCCTTTATTTACTTTGTCAAAGTGTTCTGCTCTGCCCTTCTTATAC
The DNA here is from genome assembly GCA_019614645.1 of Stratiolaelaps scimitus. Lineage (NCBI taxonomy): Eukaryota > Metazoa > Arthropoda > Arachnida > Mesostigmata > Laelapidae > Stratiolaelaps > Stratiolaelaps scimitus. The sequence continues at coordinate 670,221 of JABWDB010000078.1, forward strand.
AGCTGCCCCTCATGGCACCATAATGCAAGCAATAGGTATTGTATAAGCCCTTACCTTTACCATACGCAGGGTTTCGCGTGCACAACATTTAAGTTCGAGCACCTTGCCGTCTCCTTGTGAGATGCGATAACACACGTGCGAACCCCACATAATCGCTAAACATAACACATCATACGATAAGCCCAAAAGCTTGAACCTCTTGCACTTTATAGATAGATTGATCGTTAGCTTTGAACGTTGTGTGTATGGACAAATACATATGCTGACAATTTCGAAGCCAGCTCTAACTATTTTGCTATTTTTTTACGATTGGGTTGCTGAATGACCAGAACAATGCACCGGCTTAACAATAGCTTTCGTTTAAACAGATTCGCTCTGAACCCATTTTATGTTATATTGGGAAAATTATCGATATAGGTTATTAGGTTGCCCGAGGTGGCCCGTGTGGTGTAGAGCATATCGAGGCGGAGGTGAAAATGTGCCTGGGCATAGGTGTCCACAACAGTTCAACCTCTAGCCAATATACACATATATGATGCGCTTCGTTGACTCGAAGTTTGAGCGGCGACACCCTACACAATAGTGGCAAAATTGAATTTTCAAAATATAGTAGAGTATTTCAATTCGTATCGTATTTCCGAAGCATCCAGATGTCAAGCTTTGTTTGCTTTTCTAGTTTCGCGCAAGTGCTATATAACCCATTAATTCGCGTACATTGAAAGTGGAGGTTAAGTTTCATCTTAACATAACGGAATAACCGCAATGCACTTAGGTTGGTCCTCAACCTCGGAACCGGGCGGAGTAGGTGTTGCTTACTTCATTCGGGGTGCTGAGAGGATCTAATCAAGTAACTGGATGCCTGAGTAAGGTGGGTGCCACAACAGATAACGGAGAACTGGAATCATGCGATTGCTATACGCTAATGGGAGAGTTTAACTAAAATAATTTCAGTGCAGTTACATAATTCCAACATAGTGACAGATTAGCAGACTGATTTCAAATTGCGAACGAAGCAAATGGAACATCCGCCACCAGGTTCCTTGACATAAGACGAATGTATCTTAGACATTGCTAGCCGTGCCGCCTTTCTTGGGTCTCAAGGGTTATGTTTCTGTGGAAATTTGGATATATTTTAAACCAAAAAAAAAGCTGAATAGAACAGAATACGCGAGTGCTGAAGATTTTAATCATTTTGGACAGGATCAGTCTCTTGGATCAGATGTGATCTCCCCATAATTACTTGTCCGTGTGCTCTTCAATTGTAGACATGTCGATCATTGATTCCGGATGGCGTAGGGTGGTGCAGACATTTTTTTTTTAATTAATGATAAAGGTGCCGCCAAATCGAGAGGGATTAATCGCTCGCCTTGCCGCTGTGGTCAGTAGCGTTTGGTTTCCTGACGCTTGAATAACCCACTTTCATGGTATAGATTCCCTTTGGAAACGTGCAACGATAATTAATTATAAGCAAACAAATTAAGGCGTGCTTAAGTTCTAAGATATTTGTCTCCATCGCCAATACTGCCCTGCAGTGAGGGGTACGAACGGTGTACGAAACGAGTCTTCTAGTACGTGCGTAATTAGACACAATCTGCAGGCTGACTCTCTCAACTTCACAGCATTAGCGAGAGCTCGTATGTGGCGAATTCGTACAGGTCGACATGAGAATCAGTCATCATATCCGTTCATAGAAAGTAGCAGAGCCTAGAAACTGGTGAAAAATATAATATATTTACGTGCTAATTTCCTCATTATAATGACACAGTACCCGGCTATCTATACCCTCATGCTATTAGATGCCCATAGAAAATGAAATCTTGCTAATCAGGCGTTCATTCATATAGATGTAAGCTGTTTTCCTAAACCCCGACCTGCCTTGAAATTATGTTTTTTGATGGGCTGTGTTCAGCATTTCAAATCTACCTGTTGTGGTTTTTGTATACTCTGTGCTCACTATTCACACTCTGCAGCTCTTGGATTCCACCAAGACTACCGAAGGATTGGTGGTCAGTTTTTGTCGCAGCTGTGCGTTAATACCCCCAGTAACGACCACTCACGTCATTGTCGGCTCTTACGATTGACTACTTTCTTATGAATGCGCAGGAGCTAAATCTGTTCTGAGACCCATACGGAGACGTTGCGGTGTCGTATCTTCTTACCGGATATTTGCTAAATATTCCATAAACATCTGTCCTCCATATCAAACTAGTTATTACTAGTTACACTGCCGCTGTGTTCCAAGTCGTCTGCATTGAATTGCCTCGGAAATCATCTGTCCACTACGTTGACTCGTTGCTATTGCAATGACTGACGTGTTCACAAGTTCATCGCTGTGGCGCCCCAGCGAAGTAGCCCAGCCAAACGCATCTAGATTGTGCATTGCGTGCCTCAGCATTGCGGCAAGGCGACGTGGCTAGGGATTATGGGACGTTGGCCGAGAACGATGTCTTGTCAATGAGGGCGCTATCCAGATATCACAGCAATGACAACAAGGATAAAAGTACATAAGACGGATAGCATATAAATAGCCCTCAGGGCAGCGACAACAACATGGGGGGGGATTACGAGTATTAGTGGTGCTCGCAGCCCGAACGAACATGGGATCGTGCTGTACGTTCACCGGCCCATGTACACAAGCTGTCCCTGTGTCACTGCTTTAAGGAACGTATGACTGCGGCTGATGTGCCCATGGGCTTTCATAGGGTTTCTTTTGCGGCGATGATCAGCCAGCGCCGTTGTCCACTGTTTCGGTTGATGGCCATGTTGTCGGTATGAGCTTTCAATTGGACTGATGGCGTTTGACCAACGATAGAGACTTATGCTAAATAACGAATGCCGGTGTATGTACCGAGAGGTACGATATCATGATATAGTGCAAGTAACGAAATGTGATATGCTCCGTTATGTTCAATGAGGATCAAGTGGGTCTGTCGTCGTTGACCGGGATCTCTACACCTTAGTGTTGCAACACAGCGAAATTGTTTTTGTCATTTCGTAACGACCTCACACAACTACAGCAGCCCACAAGGTCCTGCCCATGTTAGATGCCTACCTAAACCTATGAATTCGACCTCCTGTCAGGCCATCAAGGTCAGCCATCAACTTCCGCATTCTCCAGGGGCTATCAACCCGAACATTCGATCTATAAACCGCGGATACGATGAGTGTACCTACACACAGAATGCATTAAACACCGATTGAGACGAAGTCTGAACTTTACTTCTTTATACCTCAATGTTAGATCGTATGATTATTTCTTAGTTTTATTTCGATTCACACCTTTCGTATGATTATTTACAACATACTAGATTCGGTCAGACTCAGCGACGTTGACTGACACACATTTAACAAACGAAGCAAACGACTGTCATTCTGTCGGTATCGCACGTGATTCAAATGAACTGGGCTGTTTTTCTTAGAAACGCGGCGAAGGCTATGAACAAATGTGGTGGACTTAAACTTTACGTAGACATCAGATAAGAGCGTACTTTCAAGCTTTAATAATTCAAGGAACAATCTCCCTCGTAACGTCTAAAGCAAACCTTTAACTATCGTAGTTCATTTCGACTTCTATGTCTTGCAAACCAGATATGCGAGTGCCATCCGCACGCTTTGTGTGTTCGTGCACCTTTAACATTTAAACTTTGAGAACTTCTCACGAACTATTTGTCAGCAGAATTTGTCGGATCTGCCCTATGTGCGCCTTTGGCTTTTGTGTGTGTGCTTGACGAGAAATACGTTCCCCGCAGCTCTACCAACAGCTTACGAGTACGTTTCGTTCGGGTTTTTCTAGGATACATAATGTATATGGCAGAAGGATGACACCACAGAAGTGGAGAACAGGATGTTTTCTCAGGTTCGCTTCGCTGCCAGCTATCTTGTGTGTGTTTGGGTCAGCGATGGGAATAAAGTGCTTCGCATAGACCTCACGCGGTGGGGTGGTTTCCATGAGAAGTCATAAATCCCTATAAGCCAGTTAATCCCAAGCGTCGTCTTGGCATTTGCGTCTGATGCTCGAATCTCCTATGGCCCTGTGTGAGTCCCTGGTGAGCCGTGGATGGGGTCCTAGCGGCCAAGCAATCTGCGGTGCCGCCGGCCGTCGTTCTAGTGAGAACAGGAAGGCGTTTCCCAAGTTCCTCGGCGGTGATACCATAGTGGTCCTATGATAGAACCTACACAACAGAGCCCGCTACAAGCTAGTGCCGCTTCAGTTCATCGTACTGTGTCTAATTCGCAGACGTTCGCCGAGAGCAGGTTCGTACCAGCATTTCAATGCTAGCCTGCTCTGGGTCAGCATGCTACGTTGTGTGAAGCGAACCTATGGAAATACTCTTGGGAAGCCTGTTTGATCCCACAAAGACCCCGACGTTATAGCTGAGATCCACGAAAAGCACGAACGTGCCGCGTAGAACAAGCCGGTGATGTGCTAGTGCGGTTACCGCTTCAGCAACATTTGAGGAGAAGCCAAACGTTCTTTGCTGACGATGTGGCTGCTTTACGTTTTGTACCTATTGTGCTCGTGGGCGAACTTCAGGCGCGAGTGATTTTGAGCAAAAAGGGTTTGATACTCTTGCGTTCTAAGAAATACCTCGGGATCACTTTTTCCCAGTGGAATACTTCGCTGTTGAGCAGTCTGCCCCGTTCTCGCTCACGTTCCCTGCAAACAGCGCAACGCTCAATAGTACCAGGTGCGGCCGGATGGCGACATACGAATAGAAATGTAGCTTCGGACCGAGCACCCAGCCAAACATCCGTGCCGTACTAAAATAGGTGTTGGCACGCTCAACTCCCTCATACGCGTGCGGAGTTTTCCGAAAGGGCAGTGCGCAGAGAGGAAGAGACGCGATGTTATCGTGCATACTATCGCGCCGGCTTGAACATCCCACCGAGCTGTGGTAGGACCATTGAGATGGCGGCGTAAATGTTCGCACACTAATGAAAACATAGGTTTATCTCGTCTCCCATTTAGCGCAGATGGCAGCGCAGTCGTAGAGCGAAGAAGCTGAGTTCTCGACGGCGACGGGAAAACAGTTGGTCCACATCGGGAGCAGAATTAAATGGCAGGAGTAAGACGCGAATGAACCCAGAGTCGCTGCTGAGGAAATTCGATGGGGTAGCTTTGTTGGCCGTTTTCTGTTCGTTGAAAACTTCGCGGAGATTTGGCGGAACGCGAATTGTTCCTGTTACAACTGAGCGAAAGAGAGAAACTTGCATGATCCCGCAGTTAATTAATGCGTCATCACACGCGCACGTTAGGTAGGTGACCTTGCCGACGCCTAAATACGCGGAGCGTTAGCACTTTAAAGTCAACTCTTTAAGTCGGATGGGTTTCGCGCACATGAACTGCGCAGTGTAATACGTACGGGGTAACTCGGCCATTAAACAAATTTCGTTTTTGACTGTTTCTCTTCTCTTGGCAATTTATCACAGTTTACGAGAATTCCGCAAACCTGATAAGATTATCCCTGATAAGATTAACAATATCGTAAGAGCCGGTTACTTCGAGTATGGACGTCGACGCAGGAATAGTCTGCAAGAAATGCTAAATTTAAGCGTCTTGGTTTTACGCTGTTATGATGGTAAAACGTAACAGACCGCAATATAGTCCATTTGGTCTTGAGTCTGAGGCATCCTGGACAGCTCCTGAAAATAAGGTGAGAAATTCCCGATATGTCCCGTCCCGAGACTCGAACCTGTGGCATCCGGCTTTTTACAACCAGAGACTCCGCTTACAGTACATATATCCTAACCGAGTTAAATTAGTATCGAATCTGTTCACCTCTCAAAATTGCTCAATGTACACGTATATGCCAGCCACTAGAACAGCACTATATATATATATATATGTGTGTGTGTACCTCATAAAATATTTTCAGTGAACGCAAACAATCGCGGACTAAGTATAGGCGGCTGTAGTGAGTTGTGTAGGATGAACGTTTGATGGGCCATATTCTGTCTCATCTGATACGTCAAAGTTATGCCTGAAACGTCCCTCTGGGCCCTCTGCCATTGGCATGTCGTCAAATACCAAATAGGTGTGCCAAGCCCCTTAGCGTGTTCGGTGCGGTGAGCCTGCTGTTGGCCGTTAACAAGTCATCGAGTCGCTGCCTAAATTATGAGAACAGCCCTATCAAAAAAGTTCAGTATATGTGTTCCATCGACAGTCGTTCGTTTCAGGGCATTCTGTGATACTTCCCGCGGTCTCTATAGTAAACGCAGTCCATAGAAGACAATTTAAAAGAAAAAAAATAGCAAAAATTCAATCAAAATTGCAGCGAAGTCATATCGACATGACTGACTGTTTGTGCCGGCCTTCTCGAACAACCTCCACTACCCCCTTATGCCTTCTAGAATGGTGGGCGAACAGTAAAATTTGAATTGCTGAATTTCGAAGCCTAGCTGGGCCTTTACAGGTCCATGTACGCTATGTAGCAATAAAGGGGCGATGGCCATTTTACTCGGACGCAGGATCATCCCCGAGGGACCCGATCCGCTCCCCAGAGATGATCTTCCTTCGTTAGGAAAGGACGGTTTCCTACCTGCAAACCCTCTCTCCTGCGTGTACTCTGCTCAACGGGCTGGGCCTGCTCATAGCCGATTTCATTAAGCGCCTTCTCACGACGCAAGGGACGATGTAAATGTCGAAACGGTCGATACGAATAGAAGTGACGACAACACCCGATTAAATTCAATATCACGAACTTCAACTGGGGTAAAATTTCGTTTGCTCTTTATTGCCAACGCAATATGCGAACGCAAATGAATCAGTTGCCGCACTGCCATGGTCGGGAGAGACACTCGCCTGGTCTCATCTGAGACAGTTGGCTTTCTGTCTGCTGTTATTGCAATTGTGCAACCATGTGAGCATCACAAAGTCGTTCTATTTTGGTGCCACCCCGCAATACTGTTATATATCTAGGCGACAACAAAAATATATCTTGTGAAAGGTGTTCCGTGTTACTGTCTAATTAACCAGGTTCGAGTAATATATTTTTTGCTCGTTTCGCTTGACTAAGCATTTGTGCTAAAAAATCCATTCTTGTCCTTTTTTTCAGAATCGAATTATAGTATTAGATTATTCCATTGATGACAACTCGATTAAGTAAACATTAAATATATAATATAAAAAAATCTCGAGGCAACAAACCATGGCAACAAACCATGTATGACTTCGTAACCACTGTTACGAAGTCATACATGGTTTGTTGTTTCATGCTTAAAAGCCAATACTCTTTTGACACGGTTGCGGTGGCAGCGGTTGTTCTTTAAACACTTCCTTTAACTGAGATACCAAAGGAAGTCTTTAAAGAACTAATCCTTTAGCCCTCGGCGCGTATCGAACCCACGCCAGCAATAGACTAACGCAAGGTAGTAGACACACTACACACTGAGTCATCCCATCGGCATTGCGCTAGTTTCTCATTTTCAATTTCAAAAAAGGTATTTATTAACGGAACTGCGATTTATACAAAACGCTTTAGTTCTCGCGGCAAAATAAAAACAATAACAGCAAAATCAATGCATCCCAAGTCATAACGACGCAGAACAATTCGACCTTTCACGGCGATAATAACACCCCTCGTAGTTCAATGTACAAGCTACCGCAGTTAAGAACTATACACAATTATTACAATAAAAAATTATTTTTTTTAAGCCCTAGCTGCGAATTTCTTTACTGACAAGAGTGTCCGAATCTCGCGAGGAAGCGAGGTTCAGAGTGTCGGCAATCGGTAAGCGAGAGCGTGGAGGCTAGATTCTCTAGCGGTATAAGGTATCACAAAGTCGGTCGGCCTACGGGCCGTCCGCTTTCTTACAGCCACGATTGGAAAAGCAATGTCCTCTGGAATTATAGTCCTCTTGAAGTCTAACAGGGCAAAACGGTAGGTATACAGAACCCTCAACTTCGGTAATGAGTATTTACCCATGATATCCGAGACCGAGTCATAGCGTCCCTTTCCAAATATGGCACGAACCGCATCATTCTACACTGTTTCTCCTTTCTTGAGGATCGCCTTGAATCCGCCGCGCCAGACCGTGATGCCGTAATACAGGAGCGGCACTAACAGGATATTGTAGAGCCTCACTAAGCGGTCTACAGGGATGCCTAACTCTCTAAGGCGCCGCAGCAAGGCATCTACTGTATAGCACTTCGGTAGGAGGGTCTCCAAGTGGGCGTCCCATCTCAGGGTCTCTTGTAAAGTCAGCCCGAGGAACTCTACTGACTCATTTCAGGGCACACTGATTCCATATAGTTGCACTGGGGATACATACACATTCATCTGGGGTTGACAAAATAACGCAATGTTCGTCTTTCTGGCATTAATAGCAAATCCAAACTTTTCGAATATTTTTATGACTCCCTCCACCTTCACAATAGCACTGCATATATCGTCTTGAGATGGCTCAGCTGATATCTTGAGAAGCACGAAATTGACGAGGATGATAAACATAAACGGACCCAGGATGGATCCTTGGGGCGTCCCAATATCAATCCTGTGCCAAGCCGATTCGATACCGTCAACCATCACTGCTTGCCTCCTCTCCGCCAAGAATGATCTAAACCAGTCCACCACACCCGTGTGGCAACCAAGACACTCCAAGGGCTGCAGCAGAAATGAATGGCGCAGGTAGTTCAACGCTGCCGAGACATCCAGAAACACCCCCAGGCATAGTATTTTTTTTTCAGTTTGAGGAGGAAGAATGCATCCCCAGTTCGTTCCTATCTGTTCCTTTCCGTAAAATAAATATTGGCTGTAAGATCTAAATCGCAACCTTGCAAATACTGTATTTGTTGTCATACAACAGATTATTTGTTCACCGTTCTAGATAAGTTCACGTACACTACTTGGAGCAGCCAAACATAGACACGGATTATAATATTTATGGATATGCGAAAAAATCGATGTACTTATTTCTGGCTAAGCATCATATCATTTTAGTGCATCCTTCATAGCCTGGCGCATTTAAATATACACGGTATGTGCCCATTTGCCACGTGTTATACACTACACTTGTAGTGTATGTTTAATTAATAATTTCCTTTAAGGCGCCGCCTGCGATCAAGATGCTGCCTAATAAAAATAGCTTCGCCAGTGATTTCCGGTAGGCCAGAGCGAAATCAGCTTTTCGGGCCGAACCATCTCGATGTTCGCTAAAGCTAGCCAGGGGTGGCGGTATCGGTCGGCGGAACTTTTGAACTGTTTCGGATGTAGCACCAGTGTCCGATAAAAGATGACCACCATCGTCCTGTGCTGAGATGGCCGATCGAGTGTACTTGGAGGTCAGCGCGGCCGAATACCCCCTCGGCCCCAACATTACGATAGTTCGTACGGCCAGAGAGCGACCAAGCGTAAAATTAAACATTTCCAGCGTTCTTTTTTTCAATCTTCTATTGAATTCCTGTACGGCTTCCCACATATTAGCCCGATAGCCGGATTCGATAAACAACGCCATATATTACCCTGACCCTACATCCCATACCCCAACGCCTGAACGGCTGCGGTGTTTGCGTACCAACCGAAGAAGTACGGAGGCAGAGAAAGAAGATCGGTACAGCAGTTCAGCAGACCGTTGGCGAGACCAAATCCTGGAAAAAGTATTCGAGCGAAATTTGACAGCATTTATTTTGAGGGAAAATTTATGTACTTCGAATAATAATGATAATAACAGTAATAAAATATCCGCCGCGATATGAGCTGCTATTTACATTAACAACACCTGGTTGAAAAAATTCTGGAGCAACACCTGCTTCAAAATACGCTGGAATCCCGGAACGTTACAGGAGCTAGATACAGGCTGAAAAATTTCAAGTTCGAATGGAATCAATCGTTTTTTTCCGTTACCAATGCTCGCCAAGTGTTATACATAGCATTCGAAAGTCCCTTCGCTACTTTACAAACGGATTTTGCGCTTGTGTTCTGAGGGCTGAATTTTACCAACCTCCAGCTCGATATCTAGCTGGTGAAGGGGTGCATTTTTGATACCCATTTTTAAATTCACTTAGGCCCAGAAGGAACAATTTGATTCCTTTATGTGAGAGGACAGGTCAGGAGATGTTTGCTCAGTTCAAGGATGGCTTCTTCGACCAGAATAACGCACCCCGCTTCAGTTTTGGCTTCCGGTCAAGAGTTAGACCTCTGAAATTGATTAGGATGTGTTCTACCTTCCTCTCGAAGCCGTTTCGATGGAGCGTACGAACGTACGTCTTGATCGTACATAATCGAAAATCTAGTATTAGCAGCAGTTGCCCGAGATTATGAAAGCCTATTGATATGGCTCCTTTACAAATTTGATTGCGCCTATCGCACGATTCTCCGCTTATTTTATGTTTGCGTGAAATAAAAAGTCTATAAATTAGAATAATATTGTTTGCCTTATGTTCTGTTGAAATATTTCTTTGAATACAATGCTTCCATTTCCATGAGGAGGCTGATGCTTGAATGGTGGTGATACTCAAGGGACATTCTTTCAGCGCGCCATCAAAAAGTGATTGCATAGATATTTTAAGATCTATAATATTAGATTCAAACGTGACTCGAGAAAAATGAAGAAGCAAGGCACAGCTCGCAGATCTCTCGTAATTATACATTTTTCGCCTTCTTGCTTGAAATCGTTCGTCAAATTGCACTGCAAAATAACGGACTTCAGAAAAAAATCGATAGCGAAGGTCTTATCCTGCTATAGCTACCTTTTTTATAATGTTCACCCTTTTCAGCCATAGTGGAGCGCGCGTTAAGATTCCAAAACAAAATCAAAAATCCAGACAAATGGAATAGCAGTACAAGCATTTTTGACAAAAGAGATGTAATTAATGAATGCTTGTATTATCATAAATAACTACGTCTAACTCTTCCCTATATCTATATATATAAGGAAGAGTATATATATATATATATATATATATATATATACGTCGGTAATATTAGCTAGACGTGCGTGGATTTGTTGCGAATGCCACATGCGCTTATTTAGTTATGCATTAAGACCGGTGGATCATGAGGACGATACGTACGCGTATATTCTGTTAGAAGCTATTATCGGCTTAAGCCGACCTCCCAGTTGTGAATAATGCCAATGTGTGGGAAGGTTCCGCTAATAATTTGCTCGATATCGTAGATTGAAGCTCACGCAAGTCAAACTAGAATCCAACCTTCAGCTAACGCTGCGATAATTACCTGCATCGTAAATCCGTATCGAATGCATCTTAACAGGTAGTCGCAATTAGAAATAATATACATATAGTAAAACAGTTGTTCCACATTGTTATCGTTGGTAAGACTGTGCCCTCTAAATATATGATCTAGCGCTGTTGAATAGTCTGCCGTCATTCATTCGAGCACACAAATTAGGTATTCGTGTTTTTCTGAAATCGGTATTTCTTGACCTGATGAGTCGATATCGAGGTCTCTGCAGAGAGAGAGAGTTCGTCGTATTGTGAGGCCGACGAATATATATATATATATATTTATATATATACCCAAGACAGATTATTATAAGTTGACGAGGACGAACATTCATAATTGTCTGACCTCCTCAACAAAAAGCGGAAAAAAGCCGGATTAAAGGCTTCGCAAACTTCGACGGAGTACCACTCCCGAAGGGCTCATAAAACCGCTTCTGGGTCTAGGACGCGTATGAGGACAGCTATGCGATCCTGCCTCAGGGGAACATTAGAAGGAGAAAGGGGGGTGACGGGGGGGGGGTCAATAGCGGAAACCAAGAAAAGGAAAAACTCTCCTTGGTATTGTCACAAAAGGCGGAACAGCCGTCTGTCTGGTTAACGAGGTTTACGAGTCACTGCTCAGCGAGCTGGATCTAACCACTCCAGCAATTGGTAAGAAAATCGATGCAATGTCTCCACCGTTCGACACTTAGGCAGCAATCTGCACAAGCAAAAATACACTTTAAAGAACAAAAAAAAACGACACGTTCCAGGGAAACGAGCTCAGATGGGTGCCGTCGCTGCGTTTGCACTCTCAGAGGAGTCGTAAAACGAATCCTAATAGAGCAAACTAGACTAGAAAAAAAACGTCTCGAGGGAACATTTCAAGCGAACGTCGTCGTATATAGTTCCGGCCGACAGGAACTGAAAATCGATATGGGCTATGGGTTCGTTCCATTTTCGCTGCTCTGGCCTGCGAATGTAATTGCAAAATAGATTAACGCTATGGAACGGGTCGACCTGTTCTACCTACGTTCGACAGCTCTACTTAGTAAGGACAAACGTAACACTTCTCGATTGTGAAACGTTTACAATCTGGCGTACAAGCATATTGGTACTATGAAACGCTGTGGGACGAAGGCGAGATTGGAAGAATGAGTTAATTCTCGAGTTGGGTGACATCGCCCAACATTGCTAGGCTGGCTCAATGATGTGTCAACTATTATAGTATTGTGTGGAGCTTAATCCAAATGGCATCTATTCGGGCCTTTACGTGCAGTCTCGAGAGCAATGAATCCATTACCGGTTGATTACTGACAGCAATTATAGTATCAGCAGCTCACATATTTTCCAGTAGACCGAGGGATCAAGCCGCTACCGCGAAAGTGGCTAGCGGGCAGGTTCGGTGTTTCGCGGAGACCACCAAGCTTGAGAGTATCCAACTCCATTTCTAAGTTAGGAGTGCATAGTCCACTGTGCCGGGATATCCTTAAATTGTCTGTTAGCGTTTTCATTAACGTACCTTAAAAATAAGCTTTGGATTGGTTGCAAAAATACGCGTACACGCTCATGTCCACTCTCATTGTTTTAATTACTATTGATTCTAGTGTCACGAATGCGCCTAGGGTTCCAAACGCATCGCGGGCTTAATTCCGTACGTGTGAACGCGAATATTACGAGTATTATAAATGGCCAATAGGAGCATGCGACTATGTTAATATATTAGCGGTCAATACACGTCAAGCCAATCCAGCTCGTTGTACATAGTGTCGTATCGTACCACAATCGTATCCACAGTTATACCTCGTGTTTGTCTCTGATATCGATCCTATTTAAATTAATCAGCTGACTACTATCTCGTTTAACCTCCTTTGTTGGAGGACTTCTGCTCTACGGGAAGGTATTATCTCTACCGAGATTCAAATACTTGAATGATAAATGCTCAACACAGAAGACTATGATCTCATTTCCTAGATAGATTGTTTGCACCGCACTTGCCTGCGATATCTGATTACAATAGGTACCTAGCGGTAACATAGTTATTATAACACCTTATGTACGCCGCTTCGAATTTTCTTTCGAACTTCGGTTCGAATTTTGTCAGAGATAGATGAAATTGCTCATGAACGTAGTGTCATCTACATCTAAATTAAAATCCATTGCCCTGCTTATCAGCCCGTTTGAGGTGTGTTGCATCAGCCTCGTCGCGGACTTGGTAGGCCGCGCAGAACAGTCAATCGAGTTGCCAAGCCGATCTCAATTGATTTCCGCTTCTATACATAGCCTTCTGGGTGGTGGTGGTGGTGGTGTTAAAACGTTTTAAGCGTAGCACCCGCAGAGCAGAGGTCGTTACGATTATGAAAGAGATATTCACAAATTGACTAAAATACGAAATGGATTTTTATCTTATCTGTATCTTATTGCGACCACGCTTGTATTCTAACCCCTCGAGATTTTGGGACTTAGAGCAGGCTATTTATTCAAGCGATTGGCCGTAACTTTATAATGTCACAGAGGAAAGGGAACATGGGGCGCCTTTAGTCTGCCACGTCAAGTTTACCTAGCGGCATATGCGGCTGGCTTGCTGCTAAACAATTTTGCTGTGAGGAGACACATCGCGATAGTAGATACGCTACGGAGTCTTCAAGGCGAGAGAGGCTGGTCGCAACGTCACGGCTTCATCGCGCCGGACTCGAGCTCGTTGCTCGGGTACCGCCGTTGGTGGGAACAAAAACTGGGCGCAGTTATCGAAAGCCAGCCGCGAGACGTTCCTGTTATTAAAGCACAGCAAACATGCGCGCTCACGCGCCACGAATGAGACGCCTCCTCGTTCGGGGACCTTTTCCTGCAAGTATCTTCCTGTGGGGCACCGAGCTTCCTGAGGCGAGTTTCATCAGGAATTCGCAAGAAAATGCTGACCTGCCGCTGCTATAGAACGAGACGAACCTGCCTTCACTCCGCTCCCTCGGAATGTTGTGGCCTGGCCTCGTTTGGCCAGGTTATGGTCTAAAAAGTCTAAGGTAGTCACTTTCCTCAAAGTGTCTTAAGGACTTGGTACAGACCCCTGATGCGGCTTTAATGGGAGATTCGGCCGATAGAGGAGACTATTTACAAAACCTCTACCGTGCATCGACGGTTTGCAAGGCGTCCTTGTATAGTAGCTATATGAACGTAGTTTATTTGTTTACTTTCATCTGATTTCCGTTCGAGTCATAACGATGGCTGCTTTGCTTTCGTCGCATCTAGGTGACATAATCATAATTGAACCGTAGGAAGTACCGAGCTCGCTGCGCAAACGTGACAGTGGTATAGCTTCGGGTCGTCGCCACAATTGCAAGGGCAGAAATCATTTAGGGTTTAGGAAATGAGACGAAGCTCCAATTCAATAGTCCAGATCAATCAGCGGCACAAACACTCAGTATCTTCGCGCGGAAATGCAAGTAGATTCGAACGGGAGCTCTGACAATGTCGGATCTAGGTTGGCTGAGTTGCCGCTAACTTCATTGTTCAATATTCGAGTCTCGAGTACGACAACGATACTGATTTACTTACGCGCTGCGTAATGCACTGCCCGTATATGCTAACTTGATTGCAATGTCGTAGTCTGAAAGGTGTGCTAAAATAAAAAATTAACGCCGAAGCGCATTGATTATGATTATGAGTCTCTAAATATACAATAATTGGAGAAGTGAATGATAATAATGGTGATAATTAGAAACGCCGGAGTTGTTTGTTCATTTAAAATTCAAATCTTCCTCCAACACAGTCGAATCCTCCCCCAAATGACTGAGTATCTCTGGCGTTACGATTGTACGAATCTCTCCTCAGTAACTGATTCCTAGGCAAATACATGAATGATGCTAGTTCGGCCCAATTTGAATTCATCTAAGGAAGCCATAGTTTACTTGCCTATAGCCAGCGTATAATGTTTGCCCGCAAGGAGCTGAGTGGCCGCTGGCTCTTATTCCATTCAAGCTTCAAGTCTCCACAGCTAATCGTGCTACACACAAAACCTATCGTTAACCAAAACAGCGGATTGTTTTTCAGCTAACTAAACAATTCCCTCATTACATTGAAACATCCTATACTCGAAGATTAGTTCAGAGCTGCTGCCTGTAACGTTCGCCGGTCCATCCTCGTTCGTCTGCGTTGTGGCGGTTTCAGCGAATCGTGTGGTGCGTTTCTATCCGCTCCATCATCGAACATCGCGCCCTCTCTGGCCTGGCCCTTGGGCGCAGGGTCTCGCCGAGCCTTGCCGAACTGGCCTTCTCCGTATTTCAGGACCTCCACACAGAGATCTCAAATTCAATTACCTCCCAGCGCAAGTCAGCCGAGAAGCGCGTCCGTCAAAAAGCCAAAAAGTTGATCACCCGAAATACTATGCTACAACTTTTCCAGCCTTTGTTTAGATGGGTGTATTGGGAAAGGTATCATAAATGCAATATGACCATTTCTGGAGTTTTTGTTTGATTCATTCAACTCGGCGCGCGATATATGAATAGAACGGACCAAGGATGACTAGCACTGACTTGCTGCAGATATGGAGTCAATGACAAGACATGGATTCGTATGTGTGTTCACTACGTGAGCATATCAGTTAGTGAGTTACTTAGCTAAAAATAGTATAAAGCTCGAGCTAATTGTTACGGCCGAGTAGGCCATTAGCAAATTGAGGACGAGGCGCTCCTGGTATACCAAACGACTATTTTCAGTTGGTACAGTTTTCCCAATTATACCCTATTTATTTTTAGCGCTAGCATTTAGCCTTAGCGATTATTTAATTTGTAACGGATACGCCTGCCAAATGCGCTATGTTACCCTTAATACATGGGTATAGTGTTGATCTAGTACGGTCAAGCACTAAGAGGAAGTAGTCTATGGGAAAAGTTTACAAAATTCGGGACCTAAACATGAAATACCTAATTCGGTAACAAGGTCATTCCCTCTTGGTGCTTGACTATACTAGATCAACAGCACTGTCATGTATTAAGGGTAACATAACACATTTGGAAGGCGTATCCCTCACAAAGTATTTAACCCTGAAGACTAAATGTTTACCAGCGGAAAAAGGAAATTATTTAGAACATAATTTAGCTGCTCAGACCATTTTTTTAAAGGGGTTGTTGTCATGCTAGTGCATGTCATCACCGTGACCGACCCCCGTTCTGGAACTGTTGACGATGTTCAGCAACATCACGGCCCTTCCCGGTATCATAGAGCGCATTCCTTCAGTTAGGGCGGTGAGATGTGTACAGGTCCAGCCACGAGCATTACATATCTTCCTTGCCGTACGGACATGACGTAGTCACCTGGCTCTCAGCAGCTTCTCTTTTCTCTCTCCCCCAGGCTTCCTCTCTTAAACCTCTGAGGCTCCGACCATGCGTGACCCTAAAGTGAGGACTGATTATTAAGGTTATCTGGTCTATATGACTATGCGGTTGTCATAACTAAACAGCTTTTGGTTTCAGCATTTTGCTTAACGTTGAGACAGCTCGGCTCAGATAGTGACTACCTGATAAGACGCATTCAAGAAACTCGACCTTCGCTCCCAAACAACAGTCGATATTACTAACAAGCCTAAGATATTACAAATGAAAACCTAGCCCAAATGATTAGCTCGTGTTGTCTTAAACTAACAGAACAACTTAGAGCCTCGCCTAGACCTTTACTACAAGCCCGAGTGTCCTCAAGATCCTGCCTCGGAACCCCCAACTGCGGCGTTGGAGTTTCTCCATTTTGTCAGCACGTGTTGTTGAACCGATGGAGGTGAACCAGTTCCATCGTCCACTTAATTTCTTCCTGTCTCTATCTCCCTTTCCACCGCTTTGTCCGTTAGAGTGCTACTCGCAGGACAGAATTTATCCTAACCAAGACCATGTTTCCCCTTCGTCCGTCCAGCAGCACTGTGATCGAATGTGGGTAGGAGCACGCGTAGAATGCTGTCGACAGACGAGAGCTTCCTCAACTAATTACACCTGATTAGGTGAGTGAGAAGGAGCCTTCTCAGAAACAAGCCTTCTCGTTCAGTTCCGGCCGGCTCACCAGCTCCGTCTCTAGCTACTTCCCCTAGCGGCTTCTGCGGATAGCTTGCTTGGAAACTAGGACAACCAATCAGGGTTACGTAGAGACACGCGGTAGGTGGGGCGCATTGGCAGTCGGATCGGTGCTCGTACCGGCACATCCATGCGTCTCATGACACAGCCTCCTCTTACCCCCCACCCTCCCCCGGTCTCTCTTCAACCTCCAACTCAACTCACTCTGCCTGCTATTGCCTCTGCCGTTATCAAGCTCACCACTGGACCGTCCATTTCGACTACGAACGTCTCCCCGTATAGTCGCTCACTTAACCGGTACCTCTCCTCCGTGCCGCGGCGAGAAGGCGAGCCGCCGAGTGTCGGATGTTCCCGACAGTCCTCGAGAAGCGGTTACCCTGCCGGCGCCGCCGCCAGTGCTGCCACGGCTGTTACCAAACGGAAGAAGAAGCAAGGTTCAGGAGAATGTGATTGACAATCTGCGCAGAACTGACCGCACAGCAACGGAGAGCATGGGGGCTTCGACGGGTGAAGCACTCATTAGGGAGTTGGGCCTCTTGCACCCGCTCCAGGCGATTTAATTAGGTCGTCTTCGCTTCCCGTACTTCACCTTTGCCGGGAGCTGCAAAGGCTTACTCGACACCTATATGAGTTACAGGTTCGTGTTTTTATGCTCTCTTATGCGTCGGAGTCCAAGAATTACGGAGCTTGTGCTCCCGCGGTTTGACCCCTACATGATGGAGCGATTGTAATTGTATCGAAAAGCTGTCGTTCAATGCCGCCGCGAGCAATAGAGCTTCCGAGTGGTTATGCATCTATCTCAAAGGAATGGTAGTGAATCATAATATAACTAATATATAATATGATAGGTATAGGTATCTAAGGGACTTCATTGAAGATAACGACGAAATGGTAGGGATTTCGACTATTTTATACCTGACAATTACATAGCAATAGTTACTTCACGTGAATTGTATACATCGTCGTCATTCCTGATGAACAACGATTATATAATAGAATACAACATATTCGAGTTATTCGTTCTGACTTATTGATCAATCCAGCTTTTTCTCCCGTCCACGATTTCTACAGAAGCGGTTGCACCTCATCGCAATCATATTTGCTAAACTTGCCAATCTGATTTTGCCTACCGTACCTCTCACCTTCTGTTAAGATCAGAAGAAACAAAACAACGAAAAACGCGGACGGGTCTTCTGCAGCCCTTCCACGTTTGTAGTATGTTCAAGGAGGACGTTCTGTGCTGTTCGACTGATCTATAGTAATTTTCTTTATAGCTTTCATGTCGTGAGTGATAGAATCCATGTGGCGTCACTCGCCTGCCAGTCGACAGGCTTCCGTGGCCAATTTCCGTGATTTTCTCTGGAGGGGAACAATTTGCTGTCTCTGGAAGTTTTCGTTTATACGGCGCAGCGTCCGCGTTGGCGTTCGATCATAGACGGTTTTTCGCACACTTCTGTCATGTGAAGTAGTAGAGTCTTTTTTTCTTTAGTGGCTGAAGGGTGCCAGCGATTTTCCCATGAGGCCTCTCCCGGCGCTTATCCCGTATGGCTGTATTACTATAAGAGGATATATAGGGAGAAAAAATCCCCACCTCCCTGAGACCAGCGACGGGGTCGGATTTGAAAATTCACTGCGGGTCTGTCCTGGTCAGTCCAACGTTGTCAGGTGAGAGCAGGTGTCTTTGTAAACACTGTGCTGTGGGTATCGTGAAAATATCACAATAAGGATTTTTGATTTGTAGCGAACATGTCGTTATCCCCGAACAACCGTCGGACGCTCGTAATCCAGTGGAATTGGACCCGGCGGGTGTAGTTCCTTTTTTTCGAGTGCATCTATGCGTTTCACGAGTGAACTCTTGCGGATTTGTTGAAGTTATGCCTCAGAGACGATCGGTGTGCCAGTTACTACAATAGAAAATGCTTGACAATGTCGAGGCATCGTTGTGCCAGCAAGCGATCAACGTCATCAGCCTCTGCGAGAAGCTGATGTCGTTGATCGCCCGCTACTTCTCACCATCGGGACGTTTTATTTGGCGTCGTTGCTGTCTCCTCTGGCAATATCTACCTACAAAAAATTAAAAACCGCTTAAGCTATCGTCAAGATGCGAATATGGGGAAGTCTTAAGCTGCTTTTGATGATGGCACACTTAATTTTTTCCCTCCCTCCCATCGAGACATCGTCAGCTGTCACTCGTCCGGCTTGAGGCTTCTCTCGCTATGCGATTGACCCCCACGTAACGTTGCCTAGTCAGTTCCCCCAAAATTCTTCCAGACATTGCATTTTCCATATTTCCAGCAGGGTCCGATTTGTTTTTCGGAAAGCGTTCGATCTGAGTTGAAAGGTAGCCGATCTGATTTATAACGTGTCCACCTCAAAATCAAAAATGTTAGATATAAACTCGCTTTAGATGATCGAACTGGACACCTTCCTGAGTTCGTATTGGATCATTATTAAAAGCGGAATAAAGTAGCGCTCCGCTCGGATGCGGCTTGTCTCCATACTCTATATCCCTTGTACACCTCGCAATATTCAAGGTGCCTTGCCCATATCCAACTGTTGCCAAGGAGGCACCGGCTGTTGCCCGCTGAAACCCTCTGCGTTCAACACGCCACAAATAATACCACAACATCATTATTGCTATTGCCGTTCGATAACAACGCAAACGTTGAGTATCCTCCCTATATTTAGCACCCGGCACCTCCCCGAATCCCGCATGTCTCTAGGACAATTCCGCGTTGATGAGTGGAATGGAACCACGTCGTCGTTCTCCCTCCGCCACGAGCACGGTCATTTGCTAATCGCGCGCCCTATTCTCCGAGCGCTCGTTGAGTTGAAAGCTCGGGCCCATCAGCCCTTCGAAACTGCAGCATACGCCATCACTGAGATGACTGCTGCGGCGGCGACAACAACAGGCGTCACGAGCAAACCCCTCGCCGCGTTATCGTCGACCGTCGTGGGGCTGCAAGCAATAATTAGGCAAGTGAGGTGCTTGCGGGCCGGTTCGCTTCCCCCACAGGATCGAGTAGGTTGGGGCTTTTCCGAGGCTAACTGGCCATCTATCTATATGATTGACTAGTAGATTGCCGACAGCGGGCAGACGACCAGACCCTGCTGGAGTCTTCTGAAACCTTCTGAAACAGCAACACATCTGACTGGTAAGGTTGTGATTTATTCTACAACCAATAATAAATCGGAATATTCGTGTGTGGACTATATATATTATTGTACTATTTGAGTATGCCCCAAAGGGGAAGGTTTATGTGAATGCGCTTTATGACTATATCACACAAACTGTGTGAAAATAAATGAAATGCAGTGTGCAACCGGTTCGCAAGTGAGAACAGGTGTATCTCAAACGATTTAGCATAACAAACTATAATTTTTTTTAATATAAATAACGTAATTGATTATTTCTACTATTTAAGAACTAAGCACCTGATTGAATCCACGCCAGCAATGGGATGACACCAGATATTAAATACGTGCTGCCGACTGACCTATACCTGCATTAATGCAAACTATCACCAAGGGTAACGTCGATTTTGGTTACATGACATCCACGATTTTCTAAACTTTCCTTTTTCCATGCATACACACAATACATACACCATGCACCATCAATTTTGAACTACAATTTGAGGTTCTCGCCTAATGTATGGATCCAGTTTCAGAAACTCCTCCGCAGACTAGTTTAGTCCTCGCTGACGGTTATAATTGCAAATGAACATCTTCCTATGATGGGAGCTCGGGCACTCGTTATATTAAGTGACATCGCCTTCTAATTGAACGCACGAGTTGGAGCTAATCGTTATCAGGGTAATAGTATAGAAAATATATTTGCCTATGATATGAAAACGGTTTGGCGATCCCAAGACTCCACTGGCTGGATTTCCGGTTATTCTTATTCTTTCAGGCAACTCCTATTTCATCAGCTATCCACCACGAGTTGAGGATGTCGCTCTGGAACTCCTATCAGTGGTAAAATGGATCACTCATAAATCACATGGTAGAGGGTGGGTGGCTCAGTGTATAGATAAGTAGCGAACACTACGATTCTGCATACGAGAATCATGTATTTCTGCTAGATCTGTAGATTCACAGTCGATTGGGTGCACACGCCAACAATGAACAATCTGGCAATGATGTGTCGCGCTGAACATGGGACTGCAGACTGAGTGAAGCGTTTCCGCCATCAATACCAAATAGACCAATGACAATCAGCAGGAGACAAATTCTTGCAACCCAGAACTAATACTCTGTTGAGAGTGTTGAAATCCCAAATAATACAATATATCCAGAAGATTTTCAGATTTCAGTGTTGTCAAAGCTCCGTCTCAAAGCTTTGAGCAGACTTCTAGAAGGGTATATTTGAGAATGCCTTTCTATAATATATATATTGGAAGGTGGTCTTCTGTGGAGTCTGCAGTTAAGCGGGTGCACTGATGTTTGACCAATCGCCGACCCATTGAGCAAATGCCTGTATAGGTTTTTGCTTAGAAGAACAAGGCGTCCCCAAGTAGAGTGCGTTCCGCTTACTTCGAGGAGACACTTTGTGGCGTATCCTCCGAAGTAGCAATTTCCTTCAAAATTCTGCTTAGATACTCTAGACATTTGGAACCTTGGCCGGGAACGCCGCCCGACACGTTGTCCCAGTTTGGTTACGTATGATCTTTTTATAAACTGCGATCGATTCTCATTACTCGAATGGATGCTATACGGGTTAACCCGTTACGCGAAATTGCATTGCTATTTCTTTCACTGCTTCTTATGTCCTACCCACGTCAGGTTCTGGCAAGCGTACAACGAAGTGTTCAGTGCCGAACATTTTTGAAAGTGGTGATTGCTTTATTTAGTATTCTAGTAGGGGCTTGTCGAGTCCTGTGGCATGGTGGCGCATTCGGGTGCGCCTTGCATCGGAGAAGACACGTGAGTGCACGGCTTCGATCCAAGCCACTGCAGATTTGCATTTAAAGGGGTTGTCCGTCTTATGAAGCAATGCCGAAAGCAGTTGTATCGTGGACATTGTTGAATGTTGGCTGTGAGTCAGCCCGAAAAATTAACAAAAAAAACTAGGGGCTTCGAGAAGTGATCGCGAACTTCGTGGCAGTAATCTCTGCGTTTCGTCTAATGCAAACTGCTGAAGAGTAATGTTGAGGCGTCCAAGAAACTCTTGAAAGTTGTCTATTTGCCCGACACACTAAGAGAAACAAAAACTGAAGGCAAACATCGTGCTAGACCTCCAGTGAGCTGTGAAATTGATTTGAAAGTACTCCGTCACATCGTGTCTCATCCACTCCCTTGCCACAAGACTAAACGCGGTGAAGTGACCTAATTCCAGGCTGTCCAGTCCAGCAAGTGGGCTTCGGCGTACGTCTCAGAAAACGAATTATGTATGGTAAGAGCGCTGTCCACCTTATAAACAAACTGATACTGAAAGTGAACAATATGATCTCTCGGACATTATCGAGTAGATTCGATGACAGAAAACAGTCGCTGCCTGATCGAATAGATATCTATACTGTTGAAATGTGCATAGCAATTTGCACATGGCGGTTCGGTATTTTATGGCCGGGCTTAAGAACTTTGGCCCCCAGCTCTTACAGGATCAGTTACTTAGTATTATAAATAGGGTAGCTCTTCGAGTTATATCAAAGTCCAATTTTATTCCTTTGATGGTTGCAATGATGGAGGTCCGTGCGCCTTTGTTGTTGTACCAGAACAAGGTTTTTGCATCGCTCATGCTGGGTCTTTTCCCCTATAGCTCAGCTTTGGTACGGAACGTGAGGAACGAGCAAGGTCTTTCAGTTGCTGCTGGCTCCCCGCTATTCTTCCATTAGACATTTCTCGGTGGTCTTCACTATTATGGCATTACTAAGAGGAATATCGGGAGGAAAATGCTCATCTCCCCAAGGCCACGGACGGATTTGAACCTGCAACCTGCGATATTCCCCGCTGCTGGTCTATTTATCTAAGCGGTGTCCATAGACATTACGTAGTTACGACGACCTGTCGAAAGCAGTACCGTGGACGTTAAATGTTGGCGGCTGTGGGTCAGCCCGGAAAATTTATTATAGACATTACGAGGTTGAAGATATGATGAGCAAGGATAGCGCAGCTAGTCCGCTGAGAAAACGAAGAGCACCCACCAGCCGGGTGACCAAGGGAGCTTTGACCTTCGGACCGGTAATAGAGGACGGACCGAGGGATAGGGTGGTGAGGCCAGGTGTCCATAACGAATTTTGCCCCCAACCTAATAAAAAAAAGTCGAAGTTATGATAGTTGCCTGTTATTCCTCGACCAATCGAATTCACCTTCATCCTCCGCAGTTTGGGCTCGATTGAGGTCTTGCAATGGCAAATCCATCCTCCATGAATATTTACGAATTTGCGCAAATAGTTGGCAGCGTTCTTCTCGACGATGTTCAAATTTCATTCCGACTCAAGACATGAATCAACTTCGGGTCCCAATAGAGCGACTTCGTTACCCGTTTCAACTTTCAGCCTTATCATATCCAAATGTTTATGTTAAATCAAAAGTATTCGGAGCCTGATGATCGATCGCAGAAGTGTTTCACAGATCTCCTTCGCTAGCTTTTTTCAAGTGACAACCTTTTTTGTCCATTTTTCACATGTTTTCACCTCAGATGCGAGAATGACGCGCTGATTTTCGGGTGGAAGGTTTGCCAACGACGGATGAAAGAAATTCCCTTCGAAAAAAAATGCTTTATTAATGTTGACCCAGTGTTCTAGAGTGCTCCGACATGACCACTGTTATAGCTCCGATCAAAATGGCGAAATTAATTCGAAGTGTGAGGAAGCACCGAGCCGACGTATTCGCTATAACATGCCTATTCTAAAAACTCCGAATACGACACAAGCTGCATGAGCAAACGCGTATAGATCCGGTAAGCTCATTAAATTATTGATTATCACTCTGCTCCGACGTTGCTTATTTATAAAGATGTACTCCTTATCGTTGCGAGAATCTAGCGATACATCTTGCCCGTCGTCAGGGGGGGGGGGTAACCTTGAAAACCTTGAACGTAAATGGGTCACACTAGCCAAATCCTTCCTACTCATCAGTATCAATAATGCACATGCCGTATACTGTCCCGGTGTGAACTGTGCTCGGCTGGCCTCCGTGTTGTAGTTGCGCTGATCTTGATCGATTCGTCTCGTGTACTCGAGGGGACTTCGTAAACAACAGCTACATGTGGATCTGTCCGTAGATCAGGCGGCAGTCAGAATCGATCGGCGTAAACGGTGCAAGGTAACGTGAGTTCGAAGACTGAACACATCAGAGACAGTTTACGGTAAGCCGAACATTGAATAATATGTGAGCATTTCGACCCTTAGACAAAATGAGATGGTTAGGAATGAGCATGTATTTGCTGCGGAGTTACTTTCGAAGCTAATAATTATAATTATAAAATGAAAGAGGTCACCTGTGGACCGGTTATTACGAATCGTACCATTTCTCGCTTACATTCGCGCCACCTTCAGAATATCATTCTGCGTTGAATTACGAAGTTGTCCCGGCGTAGAACGGACTCAAATCGAGTTTTCGGCACGCATTCGTGACTACGGGTGCATCGGAGCGTGAAGCAAGCGCTTATCAATCATCTCCCGACCAAGCCCCCTGCGCTATTTGTACCTGTCCGTAATTGCCTCGGCACTGCGAGCAAGCGGGTTGCTAATCATAGAAATCCGTTATATAATAACACTTTGTCTGCGAGCGTGTTGGCTGCATTTTCAAAGTTTTTGCATAACATACACGTATTTATACTTTTTTTTAATTAGAAAAAGACCTAGAAATAGATATATCCTTGATGTTGATACAGCCTTATCTTACAATATGTAACGGCAGGCATTACAAGAAAATTCGATAACTTTTGGATATTTCCTCAAAACGAATTTTGAGGACACGAACCGTAGTATTAACAAAGACCTGTTCCAAATGATAGAAGATGTATCAAGGCACATCCACAATCAAAGGCCTTACTCCTTCGGGCCATACAGCTGTTAAACATCACACAAAAGCTTGTGATTTTCCCGAACAGATGCGTTTTAATATCAAACCTCCGCGGAGCGATAGATGTCGACAGCAGATGGGTCAGCCAGAGGTTGTCGCTATCCAGATCCTGTCGAGCTGCAGGTTGCCGTAAATTCTATCTGGAACGACGTCAAATGTGAAGGTCATGCCATGTCTGTATCCGGAATGAGGAAAATATGAACGCAGAAGTAGAACAACTCTAACCTTGGTTGTCCCAGAACCATGATCGATTGCTCTGCCGTGATTCACGGTTTACTCCGTCACTCACCGGCGTACGGCCGACGCGATGCGATGACCCTCGGCAAATATGATACGCAGCGGTAAATTATATCAGCGGGTGCTTCTTACAAGGCTCACGTGGCCTTTCCTAGAAGGCCGAGCCTCTTGGGAGCAGGGCTGTTCCACAGACAAATCGGGGCGTGGGAGTTGTTTTCACTAATTCGCTTTAGTGCAGTCTATCGGAAGCTGGGTCATCTCATCCACGCCGGGACATATCTTCAAGCATCCACACCGCCGTTGATATATATATATATATATATACTTCGACCGTTATCTGTTTGTTGTTCGACCTTTATCAAATCATGATCTTGCGATGCTATTTTTGACTCAAACGATTTTCGAGCTACGACTTGTTTTCGATTCTGACGATCGTAGGCCATGACCGCGGTCAGAAAACAACCTCTTGTTTCGAGGAGACAACCGACAACAATTTTTTTTTTTGAGATTCGGAAATGTTTTTCAAACGTATAGACTCTACCAGAGACATTACAATCTCCATAAATGTGGGCCTATATAGTGCAGGGGGGTTGACGTGGATGACAAAACGCCTCTACCTGCTAAAGCCACCACCCTCTGCTGAGAGTCTGTCTCTTCCCTAGCGTCGGCACGCTTGGCATTAAAACTCCTTAATGTTCAGCATACGCACTTCGGTTGAATGAAATGTGCGTTGTCGTTCGTGCCATTCGCAAATTGTCTGATTTTTAATTTTACCGCCATTATTATTACAGGGCATGATATATTTACAAAAATACAGACATCGGATACCATTCATATATATGGTAGATTCCTTAAATTTCTTCAGAGATCCTCATATTGTATATTGGGGTTTAATCTTATTGATTTATGTGCAAATTCGGCAATCAAAGTGTGAACGTATATTGAAGCTTTACGTTTAATCTCTTGGATCACATACGTTGGTCAATTGCTCACCAGTCACCCACCGGGGTGAGATCAATTCAACGATCATATAGGATGTCTGCATTTGAGCGGCAACAAATAGCTGATAGGGCCACACGTTAGGTAGTGCCTGTTATGGATATTCGTTTATCACAAATACTACTAAATACTTGTTATCATCACTAGGTACTAAATAATTGTTATCATTTATGCAAACATACAATAATTAGGAATTATTTATAGGGATTATGGGGGGGGATTAGCTGGGACCGGGGCTGAGGCCGACATTGTCCCGAGGAAGGCGATGGCATTGCCTCTCTGCCTCAGAGCGAGGGACAGGTGTTGCAGAAGGAAAGATCCTGCGCGCTTGTCCCCGGTGGCGTGGATCAGCCTAGGGAATTGTTTTGTAATTCGTTAGCTACATTTTCCACCTATTTCAATCGTTGTTTCGTAACGACCAGAATCAACAACATACACTATTCAATCGACTCAAGATAATGAATGGTGAGTGTAAATATTGTCCCGTGGTCCTGCTTCGATGTGTTTTGAGTATTAGTCGTAACTAGCCCACATCAAGAAGAGGAATCAAGATGACGATTAGGAACGTCCGTCAACAATTCGTGAGTGCACTGCAGATTTTTGAGTGCACTGCAGGAGGAAATTTTCTTCAAACGCACGCTCACCACCAGAGACATTCCAATCTCCATGAAAGTGGGCCGATCCAGTGCAGGCGTAGTGCTAATGTTTTACTAAATGTTTGTATATGTACGCGAGACAGACAAGCATAATCTATAACACTCGCCGCTTGCAGCCGATTGCAACACCACGTTCTCGAGAGCTTCTGCAACAGGCTAACACTCTCTGAAATCCGGTTGGTTACAACCTGTCTTGCGAATTGCTAATCCAAATTGTCAATCGACAATAGCCGCGAACCCTCGGTTCGCTCCTTGCGCGGGTCGAGTCGCAACGCGGGTTGCTACGTCTGTCATTTAAACTCTGATGTGGCTGCATTCGGATGCGGGTTAACTTGTGAGCTAAGGCGTACGCGGGGAAAGGTGTAGAGTAGCAGTCCCGTCTGGGACAGGACAAAGAAAGATGGAGCAAAGCATAGTAATAGACGAGATCGTGGGTAGAGTGCGTTTGCTTGTTTTGGACGGGACAGCGGCTGATTGCCGGCCTTAGCTGTATTTAAAATTCAACACTGGGAATAGTGTACGACAAGTCATAAGGCGCCATGCCCCGCGACGATAATCGAACGTTCACTGATTTCCAACAGTAAAATGCATGTTGCTCGACGTTAATATAATATATAGACCATCCGTGGTCTGTATCGTTTCAGCAACAATCACACGTGTGATTTTTAATTAAGTAGGTTCTTTTTAACAATGCACTAAATATGCAAAAAATTATTGCCTTAATCATCGAGGGGCGATGTGACGAAGGCTAGTATACCATTTAGTTTTCTCTTTCTCTTTGCATCCTCACCGTACCGACATGACTTGGTTAGGTGACTCTCAGCTGCTTCCCATCTCTGTCACTCTCTCAAGACCACACTTCCTCTCAGTACCTCTGTCCACTTCCCGCCTGTGAACAACCACTGCGGTCAATTGGGCGTCTGTAGAAAGCCCCGTGTACGTAAAACATGCAGTATGTATGGTGCATACAGGTGCCTCTCCTTTCTGCACGGTGGTAGCTGTGCCGCAGACCACGTTAGTTGCCATTACTACTTAACAAATCTTATTGCGGACATTCTACCCATAAAAGTAAATATGGCCTCACTCAGATTTGAACCTCTGACTCCACACAACTCCCTTTTAGGTATTGCCTACCTTGCCCACCACGCCGTGCCCGTAGGCACGGCGAGTATACCTAGGATTACCTTGCCTAGGTTGTTTAGAATAATTGCAACAGTTCAGCCGGGCAATATTTATATGCCAGGGCTCATATGAATAGAATCGAGAATATCACAAAATGAAAGAAGCCAAAGGTACACTTCGAGTTTTCTTTTGAATTTAGTCCGAAAATAGCTCTAGTGGTTGAATGGATCTGTTGATTTTGTACTCATCCCAATCATAATTTGATTCGAGCTGAGTGAAGGGCACTTGAATCCATCTTGAACCAAAATAACGAGATATTTTA
The DNA here is from genome assembly GCA_019614645.1 of Stratiolaelaps scimitus. NCBI lineage: Eukaryota > Metazoa > Arthropoda > Arachnida > Mesostigmata > Laelapidae > Stratiolaelaps > Stratiolaelaps scimitus. The sequence goes on from JABWDB010000078.1 coordinate 698,802, forward strand.
GCTTAATGACCTTGTCATATATCATTAATTAGGAATAGAATCAAAGGCGACATGTGTAATAGATCACTCCTTCAACAAGCACCTTCCTTTCGTCAGAGATGCTTATAGCAGCATGGCTTGAAGTTCCCGTTCCTCTTCGCTCCGCAACCAGCGTCTGATGAGGCTGAATATCATCATCGTCAAGAATGGGAACGATATGGGATAGTGGCCCTCGAACAGGGGCATCATCTTCATGCTAGATGGCTTCGTCCTGGATGCGCCAGCCATTGAACCTATGGCGCTGAACCTACGCCTCGTAGCGGGCCGAACGAAGCGCACCTCGTCTTGAAAGAAATATGACAGCCTCCTGAGAGCAGGGCTACTTACGCAGGCATAGCCAGAGTAGATGAACGAGGCGAGATGCGGCGAGCGTAACTCCTCAGCACACAGCGCCCGTCTCACAGTATAGACCTACCCTGTAAAGGTATTCTCTCGTAGCTGAGAATAAGTAGCCAGTCTCTCGCTCTCCCTCTCGCTCGCCCCCACTATGTCCCTATCCTTTGTCTTCGTATGCTGAACCAACCGTATCCTTCGTTCATATCCGTTATTTCAGTAAACGCGAATTTGCACACGGAGTGAGTCTCAGCAAACAAACTCACAAGAAGTGGGCAAGCACGTCGAAGCGAAGCACACACACATAAGCAAGCTGTGTCCAACTCTCCAAGGTGTCTTGCACTGCAAAGATGAACAATAACGACGCCACTTTTGGACCCTGTGTCGGGATGATACTAAAGCTGGAATTTGGGCCTCTGGCTGTTCTATTGCAGCTTTTAGTACGGCAACCATAGTTGTCCTGGAAGTCAGCTGGATTGCTTGGTGCCGGACAGCCAAAGGTCCTCTTCGTCCACGATAGTGGAGAAGCTGTGCGCTCAACCATAACGGGCTTGTCTGCCGACTACGTTATCCACGGCTCTACGCACACCCAGCTTCAAACAGCATGGACCGTAAGAAGAGGGTTACATTTCTGATTGCTGTGTAGGTTCAATATGCCACTTTTTAAAACTTTTTACGTAGATCTGGTGTGTTCGACTCCGTTGTCCCGATGACGCGCTCTTGGCTCACGGAAATACCAACACAGAAAGGACCATTTTGAGGGTCGCGGGATATGTCAGTTGGAAAATAACTCACAAAAGTCATGCCCAAGCAAAACGCGTGAGCTTTTGACCTCTACATGACTCGATTTTTGTTGGGTCAAAGGAGACGAGAAGTTGAGGACAAAAATCCATCATGGGCAACCATAGGACTTGACTGCTTAGGTATTCGCGGCAGCAGCGTGAGAGACCTACTCACTCAAAGGACCTCTTAAGGACCTGTGCCTGGTTTGAAACTGAATTACTGTTACTTCAACAAGGCTGATGATGACGCTCAGACTTCCACCAGTTGTCCACACAGGTCCATCGTCTTGTTAAGCTCCCTACCCCTACAAGCGCGCTTCGTTCCGCGCGAAGTTCATAGACTCACCGGCTCCTCCTGGACCCTTGGCGGAGGCAGTGATTGTTCGTAAGGCCACGCTGTTCAAAGTATCGCCAGCCCGTTACAGATTACTATCACGCTACCAACCTAATCACGAATATCATAATTCTTTAATCTATCACGCCTGTCAACTTACAAATAATACTAATATGACAAGATAACTATATTTAGAAAAATATAAGAAAGAATAATCATCACTGGGCTAGTAAGACGAAGTCCTTCAAACCTAAACCACATCGACCAGCGCGGACACTGGAGCTCATTTGGAAGCGCGGTATGTTCCACGGAATTGTCCACATATCAGATACAAACTAAATGAAGCGGGCTCATGGTTGTCGTTGGGGGGGCGCAAAGCTTGTGGTGAAACCCGTGCACGGCGCATCTTGTTGCAAAACGACCCTTCATACTATTGGCGTTCATCCAAACGTCTCATTGCTTCGATGTCTAGGAAATCAGTATGATCTCCGAGCGTTACTCTTTCCAGGTTGGTATCATGAACGTGTGCGATCTTACCACTCAGGCATATCGCACCGCATATTGATACCATGCGGTCTGTGCTGGTATGCGCCTAGTAACCTAGGCATAAAAGCACATTGATAGCGAGACAACACCTAAATTCACAATATGTTCAACCGATTCTATGACTGAAGACGTTTCAGTCAGCGGACTGCAGGAGTGATTTGAACCATACAATTCGCTGATTCACTCGACGACGTCCAAGGGCCGTGGTCGTTGCATTAGCAGCTCGGCCAATTGCACGCAGCCACCAAGGAGTAACCCGAAGACGAGAAGCTCCAAGATGAAATACACATCCTGAATGCCAACTATTTGAATGGGAGGATCGAAAAGATCGCTCCGTTCAATAGAACGTGTGAACTCTACTCCAGCGTGCCAATCGCGCTGGACGTCATTACTGGTGACCTTAGAAAGTCGATATGATTCAAAATACCTATGAAACATCTCAGTTAAATCCTTCTCGCGGGACTGCTCTACGTGGTCACCTATCTTCAGATGGGAGCTGAGTGCCAATCTGGTTAACCGAATTCTATCGGTGAGGCTTGCAAACGCACTCGCAAGGTAGGCCGCATCACTTGACTGAACAACGACTGTGCTCAGTTGAAGAGTAAGCGTATCAAACAACGGTTCTAAAATAGGGACACGATACACTCTGAGTTCTGAAAAGAGTACCCTCAACATCGTTTCCATGAGGTCCGAACGCTGGCAGAGGACCATGCCACGCACGAAATGTTCCATATCAAATAATACATTATCATAAGCATTCCTATTCGCCAATTTAGCCCACGGTCCTAGATGGTCATAACTGCAGGTTCGGTTACAGTGCTTAACAGACCAGATCCGATTATTGGGAAGCCCTTGCAAGCTGGCCATGATGTTCGAGCGAAATGTGAAACCTACCAATTGGGCAAGAAGTACCCAAAGCCCTAAGGCAAGGACGGATTTCTTCGGGGTCAGTGTGGTCCCGGTCCAAATACTTGACACGAGAAGAAATAGATGGTAAATTCGCCGCTTGCGATGAAGCAGGGCGATGGCACCAGCCAACGGCACAGTGCATAACCAAAGCGACATATCCAAAATGCATCTGGTTATCTGGGCGTTCTTGTTAACTCTCGGTACCCGTGCATACCCTTCTATGAGACGGTGATGTACATCGAAGAACGCGTCCCAAATGGAACCACCTGGGGTCCCCATCCACATTTCCCATGTGAGGAGCTCACTTCGATTCGCGGCGTTTCGAAGGATTAAGGAGTTTGGGAAGTCATGAAATAACACTTCCAGTGTTACATTTGGTATACTGATCAAATCGCTTAGGTTCTTAATTCGTGTATACTGCCTGGTGCCCACGGTAAAATATACATCAAACCTCCCTGAGTATCTGTGGTCAAGAGGTGAGGTACTTGTCCACATCGTCGGTGGCCGGTGGCCGAGATAGACGTGCACCGCGCGTAAAGCCCAATAGCGGTATTCGTCAATTGCACTCATATGCCTCGTTAGCAAAATACTCAAACAATCCCTGGCAGGAAGCAGGAGATGTCGCATCGTCATGGGGAAGATTTCTGTAACGAACATCTCCTCACAACGTTCCCAATTCCAAGAGCAGTCGTCATACGCCAGTAAAAGGTAACGAGTTCTTGTGTACGTCTTAGAATAATCGGTGGTGAGACGTTGACCATAAATATTCAGATACGTCAACATGTCGTAGTCTCCAAAGAACAGAAATGACGCTTGTAGAACGTTTCGGACGAATGTTGCGATAACTGAATTGCCGCCTAGTTCGACGATGACACATCCTGATGCCGAAGACGCACATAGTCCGCGCACCTGCGCATATATAAATGCGTGAACGTTATCAATAACGTCGTCAGGCCATACAGCTGAGGCGTGACGAGTTCCGTAGGTTGCCATTGTTACGCACCAGAGAATAGCCGTTGGAACATGCATGTTTTCAATAGTGATCCGTAATCGTATCGATGTTTCAAGAGAATCACTAGCGAACACCCGTGGACTGATGCTGAGAAACGCACATAACTAGAGGTCAGATAACTTTTCAAGAGTGGTCAGTTGAGGGCGCGCAAGCGCCATATTCCGTCGTACGGGGAATTGGTGACATCCACCTCGGAACGCCGTCAAGAGCAATGATAGTAACATTAGCGAAGTTCAGACGAAGCTAACAATGTATGCCACTTGGGCCTGATGTATTGAACACTTAGATCGATACGTGAACTGATCACTAAGGGCAGCTACGGCAGCTGTGTCAGCTGAATCAAAACAGATTACGCAGATCAAGTCGTCAGCAAGTGCAACATGCAAACACGCGATAGCATATAAGTGCAGTACAATAGTGTAATTTTGAAGCTGAGAGATGACCGGCTGTCAACGACGAGTTCAACAGCTTCACGTCGCACGTTCGTACAGTGATTGAAGCTAACAATCTTCAGGCTGAAAATCTCGGAGGTGATCTGACGACAGCAATTTGCATAGACAGCGTGATATGGCGGGGATCTCTCGCTTCCGACGTGATCCATCGTCGTGAATCAAGGTTATGAGGTGCTGGAAGACGAGAGGAATGAATATCTAGATGGGCGAGAAATCACTGTATTAACCTCACAGCAGGCACAAGTCAAATGTGAGCACATTGTCATTCGTTTGCCCTAGTGCTGATATTATAGGATAGTACCTGTGGTCGTCGAGTCCTTGAGGAGTCCTGGATACCGGGCCATCTCAGATGGACATAATTAGGACGAGGATAATGATGATGCTGACGATGATAAATTGAAAATAATGCTGAACGTTCGTGTTTGTAAGGATAACCTATAGTACTATGTTGCCGATATGAAAATTCGGATCCGTTCGGCGCATATTTTTTATTTGGATTTTCCGATTTGATTCCACAATTCTATGGACGGCACCCGTAGTATAGCAGACCTTGCGGATGGAAGTCGAGGAACAGCGGCTTTACATCAGGCGAGTATTCTCGCGGAGAAACATACGTCTGGTGGGTGAGAATTCTAGTAGTGCAGACTGCAAGTCACGAATTTGGCCCCTCATAATGGGTGACGTGGGTGAAGGAAGAAGGACGTTTAACAGATGCAATGCAGCGCTTTTTGTTTATTAACGACAGTTTGTTTAGGAAAGTTTAAGTTCTCAAGGTGTCACCAGGTCGCAGGACTCGTACCTGCAGTCTCCGGCTTTTTTACAACCAGAGACTTAGCCGCTTAAGCCACGGCTGAAGAAATCCCATATTATCGACAATGACTGTTCTTGGTTGTCGATTGACTATCAATAAGCGTTACTGTCGAGAAAAACATTGTTGATAAAATTCTACTTAATGCATTGACACAATCAATTGATCGGCAAATATAGCATATATAAGCCAATTACCGGAAAGAATTAATATGGATTAGCTCAAGAAAGCCTTCGGATTTTCGTATTTACACCTGGACCCCATCGAATCCATGACAGAATATGGGAAAGTCATCGATATCTGTACTCGGACGTGCCTTCGCCAATCCCTCCGTCTCTGACCTCTTTCGAAGCTGCACTTTCGTGTCTTCGTTGAAGCTGGAAGACAGACCCTTTGTTCCACCTTGGTGCATCGCAATCTGCCTCTGGACAGAGTTTTCAAAATTGTCTACGAGAAACACTTCCTGCCCCCATGTTGTCCCGTTCCTCAAATGCACTGAAATACAGACTAGCGTGCTGCGCGCGCGCAGAGCTCCAGGGAATTCATGAATCTACGCTCCATGACCGTATCAATTGTCAAGGATATAGCAGGAACGACACCAGGAACAACGATGGCTTTCACTGAAGTCCACCGGAAGATCCGAATCGAATATTGCATGAAGCCGCATGATTTACATACGGATTCGCGTCGCAGTAAAAGCAATGCGGCGTGAACCATTTCTCAACGAAAATCTCCGAAGGCGGCGTTGTGCGTCTCTGTCAGCCGAGGGCTGTACCTGTCGACTGTGGGAAATTCGCAAATGAAGCTGGATCATCGTTTCTATTCGGTTTCTTAAGGTCAACTGTATCTGACATTGAAGGCCATTGACAATTCGCCATGCAATGCATCCGTTTTAAAGCGGTTTGTTGTTGTCGACGTAGAAGGATGAGGGGTTTAGTGATGCGCGTAGAATAAAGGACACGGTTTGTTTAATCCATATAAAACGTGTGCATATAGAATAGGCGCGATATACGAGATTCATGGCGTATGTACTCTTTTCGTTTTATACATGTGCAACACATTATAGCCCATATAAATTTTTGGAAGCTCAGGCAAATTATCCGAAACACCTAGGACTTTGCGCTTTATACAGGGCATCTATGTGCAAACAGTAAAGCGGAACGCTATATATATATATTGATACAAGCAGCGGCCCACTACACGACCATTGCATGATGAATCTACTCCTATGCAAGACGATACAGAAGCGCTTCCTTATTCAGGCGATTATGATGATGCCGTGGAGGCCGGACACAACTCGTTGGATATGAGTTACGTAAACTAACATCGCTGTACAAAGACTACATCATTCCGTTGAATTGGTCACATTTCTATGTGAATTCAACCTGACGACATCCATAATTCTCAGCCCTCGAGTATCATGTTTTGAATTGAATTCACACTATGGGTCAACCCAGCACAATACTCCATAGAAGTCGATGGAGTGAACGGTACAAGATGTTCAAGTAAACGACTCGAGTCGAGTCCGGTGTCCTGGTGGTGCATTCGTGTGCACCTTGCAACCGTAAGAGACGGACATAGGTGCACGGGTTCGATCCCCACCGTTGTACATTTGCATATAAACGGGTCCATCTTATAAAGCGATGCCGGAAGCAGTTGTACCGTAGACGTTAATTGTTGACCGTGAGTCAGCCCGGAAAGCTTATTTCTTGATAAACGACACGACAAGGTTTTCTTGTTAATTGTCTGCTAATCTGCAACATGGTCCTCGTTCAATAACACCAGGCACCGCATCAGAGAGAGAGAGAGAGAGCGAGATCTTCAACACCCCTTGCATTTTCTTCATAATCATCAGCACCATCATTATCACCGTTGCCACCAAGGACAACAACCCCACTGCAGAAGCAACAGCAGCCTCAAAAGAGCAGCCGCTGTCCGCTAATTCGCTATCATTTCTCTAAATCATTGTCAATCTCCAAGCGAACAGCGGGGGGCGCATAACTTCACACAAACTTATGCCACCTCACTTTCGGCTGCTGTCGCTCTCGGCTATTTTGGCGGTCTGACTCGTTACTGTGCTTCTTCTGCTGTGGCACCTACGACTGCTGCTTCCGCTACGGCGGCGGCGGCGGCTTGTCTTTCTCCTGCTGTGCCGAGTATCGTACCATCGGGTGTTTTCTTCACCTTTTCAGTGTTCTCCGCTGTTTGTTAGCCTTTGGCTTCGCTGATTCAGGCTGTGCCAGCCCGAATCTGTGCCGCTGTTATCTATCTCGATTACTCGACTCGGGTAGTACGCGACACCGCAGAAGTAGCGCGACACAGTGTTGCCAACAACAACAACAGCAACCGCCGCCGCCACTGCCGCCTCCGCCTCCGTGCGTTGCTCCTGCATTGTCGCTGCAGAAACAGCAGCAGCAGCAGCGGCAGCACGTTGAGGCGTGCGTTGGGTTCACCCGTTTGCTGCCTTTACTAGCATTGGAGCTCTGGTCGACGCTGGCGCCGCTACCTCCTTCTATTCGGTCGTCCGCGTCTCCTTTTTCCTTCTCCTGAGTCGGCGACTGGGCCGGCCGGCCGCCCGGCGGACCGACCCACTGAGACCCACACCGTCTCTATTTTGGCCCATTTCACCATTAGTAAGGTCCCCCGGGTAATCTTCTGCCTACGCTGAGTCCGCGTCAGCCAACCTATCCTATCTATCGCTTCTCGACAGAGCGGCAGCCGCCAAGCCTGTTACACCCACGCGGACACTAAGGCTGCTGCTGCTGCTGCTGTCGCCCCTGCGTCTGGTAGACGCAGCTGTGGGCTGAAGCCGCTGGTGGACGGTCAAACGGGACAAGGGAACGAAACGACGTCAAGTCAGTCAAGCTTAAAAGGCTAATGGGTGGGGGAACACATTGGACCTCCTGCAGGCTGCATGTGAGCCAGTGTCAGTGACTGTGCGCAGCTGATGTTAGCGTGAGTCAGTGTCTGACGTCTTTTTTTTTCTTTTTTCTCGCTCGCTCTATGTCTCTCGCTGTATTTGGGCGCGAGTGTCTTCGTGAGTGTGCGACAGACCTGTGGGTGTCTAAACCGCACTGAACAGGTTGCTGCAGTCAACGTTGTTGGCCTCGTTTCGTCAACGACCCTTGGACCGCTATCAATTGCAGACTTCACAGCACAGGACGGTTGACTATTTCCCTAACAAGCACCTCACTCGCTGAACTCATGCCATGCTCCCGTACTACGACACATTGTGGGACATTGCGACACTCGCGTTGAATTGGCTTGATATGCCTCGCAACAAGTACAAGCAAAAAATCAAACACTCTGCATGCTCGAGTTAGGGGTGTGAAGTGAATGGTCTGTCTCAACAGGATTCGTACCTGCCAAGTAGGTGCTGTAAAAGTGTTCACTTAGCTGGCCACTCCGATGCTGTAGCGTTTTGATTACAACGTTAATAACGTGAGCACAGGGAAATTCGGCGAAGCCTTTAGTCCACAGCAATGTGGAACATGTAGCAGAATGAGAGGTTCACATTGTTTACGCGGCACAGTTCATAAATTACCAGGATAAAAAGGGCATACACCAGTTATTATTTTAATACTACTTAATTTACTTTTCGTGGACGTCAAATGTTGGCGGTGAGTCAGCCTGGATAAGTGACGCGTCCTATGAAAACGCAATGCCGTGGACGTTAAATGCTAGGCTGATAGACACCAACAATGCCATCAATGGAGCAGTGTAGCCATCAAATGAACTCTATATGGAAAAATAGGACATGATCAGAACCACTTGAAACTCCTCCGCATCCAATCAATAATATTTTGCCCTTAGTAAGTTTGTACATGCCCCTCAATAGCTCAGTTGAAAGTTTAAACAATGGCAACAACGTTTACTACATCAAGGATATGAAATTGAAAAAAAAGACCGACAAGCACCAGTAAACCGCGAAACATCTTAAAGCTCAGCTAGACAAAATGTCTACGAATAGCGAAGGTCCACCGCAGCACCTAGCCGGCCCCTAAATAAATAGTATATTGCAACAACACCCAGACTTCCTTTGTATCAGATATATACATACGTCCATCATTCGTCATACGATAGTTTCGATAGTTCGTTACACTATAGCAACTCATAATAATAGTTTCAAATGCGTGAAAGAAAATGGATCTGAGTTCCGGGGACGTCATTGTAATTAGTGTATACGTAATTAGAGGAGCACAATTATAACAACACGGAAATCATATAGGAACTCCTCATCCCATTTTGTCTTCTCACCCCGCGACAGAGTGTGGTGAAATGGGATGCAGTGAGGCTCCTTTGGATTGATGAAATCTGAGGGATGACATGAGAATGGAGGAATGAATAGGTGTGGTGTTCTATCCCAGATGTAGCTTGGAGTAGATAAAAGGGGTTTATAAACAGAAGGAAGTTCAATGCATTCATCTCTGTTCAAAACGTTGGCTACACGTTGGCGGACGTACGTTACTTCATCCGCAGCGTGAGCTAGTCAGCGGAGGGGTCCACGACCTTGCCTGAATGACAATTAGGAGCATGAGCCTTCTCGATGGCATACTCTGCTAATTTGGACGCACATCCTGAGTTAATGCGACTATGCTTAAAGGCAAATTTGTGTTCACGAATTTTGTCAACGAGCCCATCTAGATCCTCTCCTGTATATGAAGGTGTCCAACCATTATCATTCGCTTTGCATACTACGTCAGCCACGTTGGCATCAAATTCGTGTTTGTCTTTCTGGAATGCCGTTTCAAATAAATAACTGTTTTTCTACAAGTCGAGCCCATAGATGTTTCGCGATTTCCCTTGCGTTTTTGATGCCAACTGAAGTATGTGTGGTAAAATAAATGAGAATTTAGAAGATGTTCAGTCGAATAGAGGTTAAAAGCGTCGTAGATAGTTACTGGCCTTTTGCCGTATTGGGTAGGACCCGGGAGACAGACCAAGTCTGATAGCGAATCTTAAGGTGAGGATGAACCTTAAGGTAAAAAGGAGAGGGTCAGGAGAGAGCAGTCCAGGGGTGAGCGTCCCGGGAGAGCAGGGCAATGAAAACCTGGTACCCCCATTTGATCTAATGACCACAGGGGAAGACCCAGTGGCTGGAGTAATACTACCATAGTTCCATCCACGGGCATGGGTCAAGGGAGGCGAGTTACCAGGTTTACGCACAAACCTAAAGGCTTCAGTGGGGAAAGTTGTTTCCATCCACAGCTAACTAACCCCACATCGTTTAGCCCGCAACAAATGGTTTTACAGCCTATCGGTGCCATTCACGGGAAGAACATTACCCAGTCCCTGAGTACTGTTGTCAGTGAGGCCACCTTTTTTTCATTTTAAAAATTGTGGATCAAACATCGAGTTTTCCCGTTAATATACACCGTTTTTCTCCTAGTCTCGTGATGATTATTATCATAATTCTAGTTGAAATGTTTACTCCTTAATCTTGTCTGGACACATTTCTCGTTAAACATAAGGCTAAGGGAAGACTCATATTCATGAATGTACTCCTTCTTCTATGCGGCTTTCGACACACATTGCTTACAGAACTATTATGAGCAAGATGAACATATTTCGACTTTATCGCGCCGACCTTCAACATAAAACAGAAGTCAATATTCAAAGACATTTTGGTCGAAAGCATTTTGATAAATAAAGCTGATAGGCTACATCCAGCTAATTACGAATTATTATTATCATTACTCAATTAGTCTATTATAGTATGGGATACCCTGCTCGAATACCGTATGCATTGAAGAACGGGACTAATTTTCAGGCCGCGAACTTCAGTGATAGTTAGCCTTACCCTCAACATACTTGTTATCTATTATATACAGAAACCTAGAGTATTAGTAATTAACACAGAGAACGGCTTATAAGATACACTCTCCTTGCCACTTTTGTCACGTTGTGTTATGCTGCTAGTGAATTATCTAGTGAAACCCTATCTTGTATCAAGCTAATTCCCGGATATCTTTCAGCTGACATTTTCTGTTCATATTGTGTGAGTACATACTTATATTTTTTCGGGACCATAAAACAATATTGATGCATCTGTGACACAAACAACATTTCGTTGTTTTGAGACATACGATTTTCAGCCACATATGTATTTCGATACTGCACTCGTGTTCAATCCACTAGAAAAGCTTGGTACCGCATAACGACAATCCAGCTCTTGTATGCGGTCGCTAATCTACTGAGTAAAGTTAATATGTGCGTTCTACGAAACGTACCGCTTCGCCACAGGGGAATTTGTCCTTGTGTTAACCTTTCGCCGCCCCCTTGGACCTCAAAATCTGCTAAGCTTGAGGATATTACGACGGCGTCATCTTCATACAGCCTAACCTTTCCCCGGTGCCTGCTATTAGTACGTAAGGTTTGTGTGCCTTGCGGAAACCTTGGATTGGGCCGCTTTTATCTCCCAGATACGTCAGTGCCACCTCACTCCGACTCACTAACGGCATGTTGGGGCGGCCATTCTCACTCTGTTCTTGCCTACTGTCTGCGGCCAGCTTGACATAAGATAAGGAAACGCTTGGAGCAAATTTTTGTTTTTAAGGGTAGGAATGTTTCCATCCTAACATGCACGACAACACCGTGACCAACCCCCTTCTAGTGGAACTTGTTCGTCGAACAAATTCATTTTTGTTTGAAAAACAAATTTCACCCTTAGAGAAACGTTGAGTTTATAGTGGTTATGCTAGAAGAACTCACTTTCTTGTGTTTCCTGTTCATTTGCTTGTGTCTTCTGCTTCTACTTGGGTACGTAACAACAATACTTGTGATGATCACCAAGAGAGATATACATACAAAGAATAAAAAAATAATAATGTTGTAAAAAAAAAATAAAATGACCTGTTATTTGTTAGGGATACAAATAGGGCCTCGGTGCGCCCCCATTGCTGAAACGATCGAAGAGGCAAAAAAATAATCGGGTACTTAATCTCCGTATGGCGACGAATAGATCGATTCCTACGATGAAATTAACTCCGTATACAACACAAAAGCAAGTCAGGCTGTACACTATTGGGGCTATATACTCTACTATGTTAGGTTACTTATGTACACTGCGAGATATATATTGACATGCCGTGCAGCAAATATTGTTTGTATTGTCCTGCAAATGTTTACCCTGCCTCCGTTTGGCTTTAATAAAGATGTTCTTCACTCGAATTGAACAATCAGTGCGAAACGCGTTTGGTAAATTCACTGGTTAAAGAGTTGGTCCACCACCAAGGAGTTTCATATACATATGTGCATACCTTCAAGTCTATTTGCAACCGGTATATTTCGACATCCCAATTCAATTCCTTGCTCTACATTAGAGAACAAGGAAAAGAGCTTTCGATGCATTGTGTTACAAGAGGAGAAGAATCAATGAAATTGACTTTCCACATCTTCGCTTTAAGCGATAAATCACATTTCGTGAGAAAGCCAAGAGAGGCTAGAGAGAGAAAGAGAGAGAGAGTACGGGGGTTGGGGGGGGGAAGAACCACCATAAATTGAGCGAGTTACAGAACGACCGTTTCTAATAACGCTCGTTCCGAAGTGGCTTGACTCCGCTTGGGGCTGAGCTCTTGAAAATTGACAGCTTCGTCTGGCTGGCTCCCGGCTCAGCCGCCGAAGACTGGCGCCATCTGCGTAAATCTTAATTTGCGACTCCCGTGCGCACCCGAGACGCTACCTGCATTACACGCCACGCTGACAGACTTTCGGGTATTTATGGGTAAAGCGATGATGACTTCAGCCAGTACTATCAGTGTTCTGGATCGTGCTATCGCGGCGGATACAAGAGCCCCGTTATCCCGTTGGTGTCGATAAGCGATAAGCTAAATACGCTTGAAACTGCGTTGTATTAATGATAGGAGATTTTTCTTGAGAAAATAGGGAGCAAATTGACGAAAGAGTTTCGTGGCGCACCGCCGCTCTATCGGTGTTAGCTCATAAAGTGGTGCATCGCAGACCCTCTCGCGCCGTAAGTGCTAAGTAAAGCTGAGCGTCCTCCTTCCAAAGCGGCGGAAGACGATGAACAGGAAGAACTGTTCAGCAAGCACGTTAGAAAATATGGTTTATTCACAGGCGTGAATGGGGTACGTATAGGATGATTTTTCAAGTATAATTCGAGGAAAAAGGAAACAGATACCGCGCAGTCTATCCTGATTCTACTTTGTGCGGTCCTCGCTAGAGAAAAAAAATCATCAAAAATAAACGCAGCGAGCGCATGTTCATTCTTCAATTATATTCTTTCTAAGTTATACTGGGGTTGTTGTTATTCAGTGCTATTACCGGAGTAATCCTGGCTGGGCGAGTAATAATGTTGGCAGACTAGAAACGTGATAAAAGGGGGACTAGTGCAGTTTCGTTAGCGACACGTTGCAGTCGTCCTGATGAATGCAGTCAAAATGTTCTTGAGATCTAAGATCTGTTAGTTAGGCATACTGGTTCAGATATCAGGGCCAATTGATACATCGTTGTGATTTTTCGTGGATCCAGAGAAACACTCGAACTATTGTATTCTGGTAAATTTCTGCGATCCTTCCTTTTGTATGAGAGGTCGGTACACGAAATTATTATATTTTTATTTTACGCGTGGCTCAAGCATGTGATGGCATAATTCGAAGTAGACCCATTGGGATAGTGGTAGCAAATAGGCCTGCTTAGTACCTTGTCTGTCGCCCCCAATATTCGGCATCGATTTCCCTAAGCAATAGCTAAACCTTAGTTAGCAACTGCGAGAGCTCTGTTTGCGCTACTGGGCATGTATACCGAGGAAATCACTACTGCCTTGTGCCTTCACCATGTTATCAAGCGACTGGGTCATGCACCAGGGTGTTTACCTTACCAACAGAGCTTAGCACGTAGCGAGCACTCGATGCCATTTTGCAGAGGGAGGGAGCGAGAGAGAGAGAGAGGATCACGCTCATATGCCAGACGTCGTTGAGCGCGTTGGCTTAACGAGCACGGGAGAGCGACGCTTGCTCTGTAAGGATAATGTTGTCGACTCTCCAAGAGTCGATGCTAATCCTCTACGCCCGCCGAGCGATCACGAATCCCCCACGACTGGACGTGGCAGGCGAATCACTTTTTGCTCCGAAGGGATTGTTGACAACGGACTTCGAGTCCAGATGAGTTTGTTGTTAAGCTAGGCTAGGGCGATGACAACGTAATTGTATACCCTCTTCAAGATGCAGTGACTTCAACTGAAAATGAAATACTATGATATATCTTCAATGTGTCCTCGCTCCTATGTTTAGGAATCCCCGAGATAGGCATCTATCGGTTTTGTGTACTTCGAAAGTTGCTCATACAGCCGAAATAACTGGCGTACCAATCAGAAGCGTCACGCTATTCAAAGAAGGATTTCACACCACTTCTCCAATTATTGAAAGGCAGTCCCGTGCTTTATGCTTACGATGGCGTTCTCGATTTTCACTGTGTGGCTACCCTTTATGGCATTCGGCATACAATACCATTTCCATTCCATTATCTAGTTGGGTCACTGGCCTGAATCTCACCCTCACTTTCGACTGGAATATGCCTATATAATATACAGGCAAACGTAAATTAGGGTACCCCTAACGGTTCTGCAAACTGCCGAGACTCAGAAATCGTCATGTCGCTGGTGAAGTACCTGTCGCGATTTCGTGAAAGTACATATTTTCACAGACAACAAACGGATGGTCGATATCTAATCGAATGAGAACAATGTATTTATACAAACTATTGAATCTCTATCTTCCTGCTCCTCTCCATAGACGCTACATATGACGTGCTATTTTTCGAAACGAACTTCCAACTGTCCTGTGCCCTTTCCTTTTGGAGGACATTTCCAAAAATGAGTAAAGTCTTTCCTCGGAGCTGATATTCGTTCGTTCGTTCGAAGCCACTCCTTAGTTTTTGAAGGGGGTGCTCTAGGGTCTGCGCCGGGTCCGGGAGTTTGCGATAGTGGATGTCAAACAAACATTGATGCGTGACGCTGCGTGACCTGAAAGTTAGCCAAGAGAGCGGGGCTGACTTCGCGAGACGCCGCCATCATCGCTATTGCCGCCGCCGCCACACGCTGGTGTCGAGATAGAGACTCCAAGCAACGTCAGAACCCCTCACACACACACTCGCTCTCTCTTCCTGCTTTCCCATGGACTCTACTTCACACTCGACTCCGTCGGCGCCGGCTGCTTCGGCGGCATCTGAAGCCACGCAGCAGAGGAGCGAGTGGAAGAAACTACGCGGCCGTTCGATCGGGTCGGACACCCGCACATTGATATTTTCCGTTTTGTCGATATATTACCCACATGGGCTTATTGAGCTTTTTATTGGGTGTTTGTATGAAAGGAATTTTGAATGAAGAGCTTTTCCTACCTTGCCTTTCTTCGTTTCTCTCTACGCAACCCCCCGAAGCGGGCGAAATCCCCCCTGAAAAAGCCGGTGCGCGACACTTTTCTGTTCACTGAGAACAGAAGCACGCTGACACACGGTCATGGCCACGGGCTATCACGCTATCAAGCACTTCATATATTGTATATACTAGAGATACGTTCACCCGAACGCCAAGCGGGCGGTAACCGCGACAAGCACCCTTATACGCGCAGGGATATAGCCAACGTGGCGGCGATGCCGGCATCGACCGCGGAGTATATCGAGGCTGCACGGTGTACGTGACCAAGATCTGCAAGAGCCGCTCATAATGGCCAGTGAGATGAGAGCGACAGAGAGAGAGAGAGTCCGTGGAAGGGTGTGTGTGTTTGTGTGATATGAAAACTGACGGAAAAATATAACCAAACATTATGTCGAACGTGGCACGCTTACGCAACGTCCGTGTTGTGTACAGATAGCTGTCACGGGAGGTGTAACGGCAAGAGTGCCACTAAGACGACACGGGTGGTTGCCACTGTTGAGGCTCTAACTTGAGTGCACATTGCGAACGACTCGTCTGTAAAGACAGATTAGCTTACAGAAAGTGGGCAATATTCGGGGAAATAGTGGAAGGATTAATGTGCTAAGTGCCTCAGCTGCTTGGCATGATTCATCTTGATGGATTGAGACGAGAATAAGAAGTTCTGAAGCTAAGAACTATTCCGTTGTATATTATATGATTTCTGGCCCAGGGTGTGATATATGAACTGGACCGAATCAGCCATGACACATTGGACATATAGATATAATGTCGACAAAAACCGATCAAGCAGTTATGGTAAAGAAGGCATCAGCTCGGTTTTACCATAACTGCTTGATCGGTTTCTGTTGACAACCTTTACAACACAATACAAATGGTCCTTTATTAACAAAAGGGCTGGTGGATTATTATATCAGTGCGCACGAATTTTTAAGAGTAATTCCGCTAATTTTCTCCGAATTGTTTTTTTGCGATTAACCCCGAACGATCATTCCGCTCCGCTTTCCACAATACTCCCACTGTGATGTTCTGTAAACGAACTTCTCTCTATATCAGTTTTAGTTCAATCCACTTTCACATCGTATTCGAACTGTTACAGCAACCTTGTGGACGATCAGCCTCCTTCCTGATCGAGGACCTTAGGCCTTCTTCATCGAACCTGAATTCCTTTACAATGGCAATATCCCTTTTTACAGCAATACAAATGTCCACGATGCGGCACAGCTAACAGGCCGCCGCAACTGCGTAACGGCCTAAGGTACTAGGCCAACGGATGTAAGAGGCACGAGTTGTACCTGCAGGGTGTCCTCTGCTGTCGGATGGTCCCATAAAAGACCGTCACGTACCCTGTTCTTTTGCTGCGATCACCTCAACCATCGTAGCGTTTCATTGTCTCTTTGTGTGTGAGTGTGTATATCTGTGTGTGGACGGGCAGCCAGCCAGCCCGTCCTCGCAGCAGTAGGGAACTATGTGGACATTTGTTTTAATTTGCAAAACACCACCGCGCTGTGAGAATTCCTTCCTGTGGTTGGACGCAGGATCAGCAAGCCGCCGCCGCAGGAAGGTTACGAAAGAACACGTTGCTGCTCTCGCAGCAAAGCTTCGAGCCCGCACTCGCATCTGGCGGTAAACAGGGGCATTTCGAGCGGCAATTCTGACTCGGCAGCTGCGACTGCTGCTGCTGTCGAACGAAACGCGCATAGATGGGTTCTTTCTCTACTCTTGGAATGGTTGTTTTATTGCCTTCCACCAAGCTTCCCTGAGCTGTGGGTAAGCGGTGCTCGTCGCTGGTAGATGGACGCTGCCAGGCTAAGCCGGACAGGAGCGGCTTGTTCATTCTGTGTCTCACTCTCTCTCTGCATAGGAACTGACTTTAGTGAAGACGGCTTAATTTGACACCCCTGGTGTCTTGAATAAGGGGCCGCATTGCAGGACGAGCATTGCTGACGACGTGAGTGGAGCCAGGCTATTTCAGAACATGAATAGAACGTCCGTCCTTTAGCGGCGCTGTATTGATCATGAATGTCGCGAGTTCTTGATAACGTACCTCGCAAGATAAGCTAGACATGATCTATTTCCATCAAATCTGTGACGTGTAATCCACAACCATGATAACAAGGAGCAAATTTGCCGAGATGGAACTGGCTAAATCTCGTGATATTGACACATTGTAGTTTGACTTCAGTTTCAGTCAATCCCCAGCCCTATGGAGCACCGTCTCCGATGCACCGTCACATCTAATGCCTATCTGTCGCGTTCTGCCAACACCGCATTTTTAACGAACACATGGTGCTTGGGCTAGCTGATGATCGAGGCTAGGTTACGCCACAGTCCGTGGAGAACGCTTTTTTCAAGCCGCGATTTTGCCGTCATTTATTCAGTGATAAAAGAGGGTACGATTGTAACAGGTGACAAAGCCAACGTCAAAGCATTTTTAAACCGTCTACGTCAATCAACGAATCGTATATTTCCCTATTTAGGGAACTGCAATGTACGTATTTACATCTTTACAAAACAAAAGGAGTAAAATCTGTAGAAGTATGCTATTCTTTCATTCGCTCACAGCGACTTTGTTCATTTCATATGCAAACTTTTTAGCTGAGGTGGGTGGTCGGGTCTCGCGAGGGAGGGAGATCCAGACAGTGGGCGGAGGGCGGTAAGCAAGTGCATGACGGCTGGACTCCTTAAAGGCGAACGGCCGCTCGAACATCGTCGCGCGTCTGGCCGAGCGATTTGTGTCTGCCGTGATGGGGAAGGCAATGTCCTTGGGAATAATTTCTCTGTACATCTTGAAAGCGCGAAGTGCAATATGCACCGACAGCACCCTGTCTATTGGCAGAATGCCAAGCTCCTTCGTCGAGTCTTAGTGGCGCAGGCTGAAGATTCCCCGTAAACCGTCATTTTGAATAATTTCCACCCGGCGTAGTGCCCCTTTGTACCCGTAGCCCCAAATGGAGAAACCGAATCTAAGAAGCGACTGGAGTTGGGTCTTATAAAGCAATAGCAAGCCTCTAGTTGGTATGCCCAGGTTGGAGCCGTCGAATCGACGAGATGACAGCATCGAATTTTGGAGAGAGCACCAATGGAGGAAGTAAAAATGGAGCAAAAATGGAGGAAGTAGGAAAGCCGGAGACAGTTGAAAGCAGCCAAAAGAGCCTTACATAGAGCTTACGGATCTTGCCTGTCATACAAATAAATCTACGTCTATTTTTATAACAGGGAAAAAGATATTTAGTAATTTCCAATATTTGCCCATGAAATGTAGTTTTACACCAGATTCAATTCCTAGTTCTTTTTACAACATAGTTGGGAGAATCATATCCCAACCGCTATATATTATTTTCTGTAGATCCTATGAGGACGGCATTGTACCAGAATATTTTAAAACATCTGTGGTCACCCCTACCACAAGAATACATCTAAATCCAATGTTGATAACTATCGACCAGTGGACCAGTTCTCTATGGACTGTATTATATTTGACTCACGATCCTTTTGCTGTATATCTATCTACCTTTGTCACCGCTTATCTTGCGTACGTGTAAAAAACAGTAGTAATAGGTACGGTGCTTGCTTGTGGCATCGATCGCTCGACTCTTGGCCTTCCTCCCATTATGAACCTACACAACAAATAGGCAGATATGCGATTTTACAAAGGCTTCCTCAAACACGTACTATACATATTTTTAACGTCAGACAAAATAATCTGCCCGGGGGCAAACTTTTAAATACTAAAATATACTTATTATAATTACAATATATATATATATATATATATATATATATATATATATATATATATATATATATATATATATATATATATATATATATATACATATATATTATTGTTTGTAGAATATAGGTTTGAAGAAGGAACATAAACCACTTAGAAATTTTAGGTATAGCGGGCACAATTGTTGCACACTGTTATAATCGAATAAGCTCATAAATATTTATTAATTTTTGCATAGTTTTTCTTTGATTTATATTATTAATATAACCAAACACTCGAATAAAGAAACAAAATAAATAAGATGATAATGTTAGTATACATTTTTCAACCTCACAAAGGTGTAAACCATTACGTGTTACTATTATATTGTAAATGTATAATATATGGAATTATCTTGGCTACATTTGACACTCATAAAATCTACAGGATACTCAGTTGTCTCAAAGGTATAAATGAAAATCAAATTCCTCGTTGAGACATATGATACAACACAATAGTTATGTGTTCATAACGCATCTTAGCTTACTCCGGACAGACATGGGTATATTAAACGAATGTCTTCCGACCATGGAATAGTCTAAACTATGATAGAAACCAACGTCAACGTATCCCGATTAACGTTAATGCAGCTATCTACTTATCTTAACTAGAGGACTCGCTAACAACCACTGCGTCCTTCAGCTTGCAGAATACTTGCTGGAATAGGTTGCGCCGTATGCTGGACGCCACGCCCATCCATTATAACAAAGAATCCAGCCGGATGTCTCGGTTGTATCATACAGACACTGACGGCAGCGGTTTAGTATTTTACGCAGGGCAAGGTCACTCATCAATGTTACCTCATAGAAGGATGCGGGTTGCCCGCATGGCCCTAGAGATTTCCCAAGAGTGCCACACATTCAAAGAAATTGAGAACTTTCGTAGCACGAATCGAGTCGTGTGTCAACGCTGTGTTTGCCAAGGGTCGGAGTGGCTATCCGGTCTGGTACGCGGGATGTTTATTCTCTTGCCTTAGGGATACAGTGGCTTCCGAGATCAAAATCGACCCCCTTGTGTGCCACACTGCTCAGGCTCGTCTCGAACTTTGTTTCTGAGTGAGCAGTGCGCAACAAGCTACGTCCGACTCGGAAGTGACAATTCCTTTGTATACAATCATTTCTTTTTTAGGTATCGCACAGCTGCGTCATTCTATTCGGCGAGTGCCCTGTCGAATATACATATTGTTTACCTTATTTGGTTTCTTTGTTATCATAATTGATGACGAATTTTAGGTTGTTCGTGGGAATGGTGTTCGAGGCCTATGCTGTAATAAGCCACTAATTGTCGGACCCAACCCAGCCAGTGATTATGCAACATTTTGTTAACGATAATGATATGCTCAAAAAGAGAGCTAGCGGATCTTGGGCAGAGATCACGGGCTTATGAGACCTGCCAAAACATTAACTGCGGGGGTGAACTGCGTCTATTTATGGTATGCATACGTTTGACCAGTCCGATCCATCAGTAATGCTATAATACAATAATAAGCACAACCTACCAAATAGGAGGGCTTAACCTGCATTACATGTGTTTGTAGTAATAGAGAGAATAATAATAATAATAATCATCATAATAATAATTAAACGTTGGCTGTGGGTCAGCCCGGAAAATTTATTATTATTAATAATAATAATAATTAACAATAATAATAGTAATAGCCCGATCGTTGTTGTGCGTACGCAACCATAGAGACGAATGTTGTTTATAACTAAGGAATACCATTCGACATATTGCCACAGTCCAGGCCCACGCAGATCGAAAGTTTCGTGTCCGTGGATTAGCCGAGTATATTTATTATAGCTCGATAATGTCCTGCATACAGTGAGCGGTGTACTCAACGCTAGTTGTCTTATCAGGCTAATTAAAAGGAATTTAATTGCTTTACGTTACCTGTTCGTCTGAAAGTTAACGAAGCACTCAGCGCACAGGCCTTGGACTATATGTAAGAAATGAGAGAGAGAGAGCTCAGCTACAAGAAGGCTATATAGTGTTCTCTGTGCAAGGCCTTTAGGCCTGCTCTAAATATAAATAAGCAATGTTCACTATTAATAAAATTTCGCCTCATTTCTGACCTAATGCGCACACCCAGACTGGATTTATTGCTGTTTCTATTTATCACGTCATAGGTAATATTATAGTCATCAAGTCGGGTGTGCCAACTGGCTTGTTTTGCCCCACACGGATGCGGTTGGGCAAAGGTGGTCACCTTTCAAAGCGTAGGAGGCCACCCCAATACACCTTCATCTGAATCGCAATCCTCAAGGTTTCGGTCAAGGTACGTTCGCAATATGGTTGTCGACGCTATGGGACCAGTTTGTTCCAATTTGTTTGTACTCGTATCATAAGCTAGCGAGGCATTAGTGAAGTGTCGACAGGCAGATGGGGTGGAGGCTACTCTGCAAAAGTTGTTATTATGGCATTATTGCCTATGGAGATTGTGGCCGGCCAGTATTTGCAGCGATGATGATGCCTTGCAAGAAACCAGTGATTTAGGGAGCTTGTGAAAATGAAATTCGAAATCGTCACTCATCATGGATAGTGAGTTCATTTTAGGCCCGACATCTAACAAGTTGTGCCGCACTATCAAGAGCAGTAGGACATTCTACAACCCGAGGGACTTACACCACCTCTGAATACCCAGTGAGTCAAGCGCCAAGCCACTGGAAGCGTGGACGGTAACTGTTGTTGTATAGATCCGTTTGAATACAATCGCTATGTGCCAGCCATGTATCATGCTACTAGTGAAGAAGATTTGACCAACTCTACCCTTTGTAAAATTAATAAAACACACACACACTCTCCTCCTGTATTGATAAATGATGCTGATAAGCGAGAGTGTCTCGACGTGTGAAATAGATTAACAATAAAGACATTCATCACGTCAACATTTCAATCCATGAACAAATGTGCGTCTGTTCGCATATGCACAAAATAAAACTTCAAAATACACCAGCAGCTAGGATTATACCCATCAAGCGTCTTATCCAAGCGTTATCTCAGACGATATTAAGAGGAAACTACAATTTCGCCTGCACATGTCGCCCATCGGCTGCGCTGCTAATTCTGATACTTTGTATGGGATGGGCCCCGTCCGTCTCTCCCTGATCTAGGTTCAGCCGGTGGCTGGCTGGCTGACTGGCTAGCATCAGCCTGGACGAGCAAGGCAGGTCGAGCAGATCGGACCGGGGCGGCCGTCCAGTCATCGCCGGCCTCCTCTAGCCGTAATGTGCCCAGTCAGCGGCCTGTTCTCTCTGGCCATCTCGACTTAATACTTATAGATGGCGGCTAGGGCGAACCACTAATCCGCAGTTTCCTCCGAGCGGACACCACTGTCGCCGCCGGTCGTACATTCACCCTCCCCCCGCTGTTCTTCCCTTCGCAGATCCTAGACCACTTCTTTTCTTGCATTTTCGCCTGTGTCAACTCGACCTGACACGTGGGGCAAGCGGGTCGCCGCCCAGGAGCAGCTGAGCCAGGAGGGCGAAGAACGCGAACCATCCTGATACCAATACAGCCGCCTAATAATCTTGCGTATGAGCACATCGATAAACATTGTGATCATACATTTAAATACATTTGTACTTCGCTGTCTCCTTCGCATAAGCAGTGGGTCGAGTTTACAATGATGATAAATCACACTATTGGGCCACTATGAGTAAGGGGTGAGCATACATATAGTTTACTATTTCAATATAAATATCCATACGCAATATCTATATAGCCTTACGTAGGTTGCGGTAAGGCTTCTTTAATTTAAAGCAAATTATCTGAAGCATGGTCTAATGGTGATTGACATATATTGGTTTATTAACGGAACCGCAGTTTTAACGACGGTCTTTGAGGTCGCTATAAGTTCTCTATCGATCGGTATAAGATTTTTTAAGGAGTTAGCCGTTCACGTGACAGTATAGGGCACTGTCAAACCTGATTACCACTTAAATACAAATAGGCCAATACGTCATTAATTGGGGAGACGAACGCCGACATTCGTATCGTAGCAAATAGTTAACGCTGATAAAGTGGTGACTATCTGTTCCATGGCACAGAATTATCTTTCGACTGATTCAACACAGTTGTTGCTGGAACAAATCAATTCGGTGGTGAGAAACGACATGAGAAATATAATACCGCATTGATCCGTTATGGAACCGTCAACGAACTAATGTCAGACCAATGCGTAAGCAGCAGGTGCTTGCACATAGCTTCGTCTCAAGAAAAACTTCCTTGACAGCTGGCAGGATGGCCTTCTCTGCACATTCACATAGTATTTCTAAGGCAAGTATAGAAAATAGATACATAGTGTGACGCTGATTTCACAGAACCCGGTATATATATATATATATATTGTAAACGCACACTGGTGCGTACAAACAGCAGCCCAAATTGCAACCAGCCGATATAGATGTTTGATGGTAAGGGTAGTTTGTTTCGTAGGGCCAACTCTATGTACTTTGACAAATGACTATCGTTAAAGGCTCTGTGAATGCTATGGGACTATTTCTTTCCATCGCTTCACCCTGCCCGGAGACTGATTGGGCCTAGCCACTAGTAGCGGCAACAATTGGCGTTGCGCAATCTGCAAAAGAACCTATCACCGCCGCCCGTATTTGCTGTGGGAACCGCACCACCTGGTCAGTGATCACAATCAAGTCGTCTTTGAAAACAACCTGACAGTGGCGGCAGATGTGGGCCGCTTGTTCCATCCTCCCTGCCGATGTCCTCACCGTTCGCCTCGCTCGGCGGTGCTTCTAAATCTGTCGCTCCATAGATACGTACATATATATATATCTATATGTACCCATGTGGACACGGATGTCTCAGAGTCGCGAACCAATAGAGGTTCACGGCGATGCTCGCGGTTAGGTGAAGGAGAAGAGAGACAACGACACGTGTGTATGCATTCGCTCCCCACGTCAGATTTCAAACTGTGGAGCCGGCAAGATAGTTTCCACCGTGCAAATACACGCTACATAGGAATATCTGAGATCTGAACGCGACGCATACTTTTCAGGTGCGACAAGACAGTTTAGTTCGTGGTAAGGAAAACCCTTTGAGGCGGGCCAGCTGTGCTGGCTAATGGAAGCTGGTTCGGCCATTTATTCGTCTAAAGGTAGAGGTGTGATATATTGTACAAATGGCTTGCGTGAGCTAGACGAGGTCCGGACAGCTAGCAGGAATTCAGATTATTTTGGGCTCACGACACCGATTGCGCATGTTGAGGACCGTGCGGCAAACAGCGAATGCCCTCGCAGTACCATACAGAGAACAAAAAAAAAGAGACGTTCATTGCACTAGACTACTCTTAACCGCTTTGCCCAGCTGTGTGATCGAGGTCGCGCATTGCTCTGGAAGGAAGGCCAAGCCGAAGATCGAATGAAAACTCCATACGTTGCCGAGTTCCCGCTGCTGTGAGTAACGATTGAGATGGCGATTCCCAGCACCATGTAGCGCGTTTAACCTTTGCTTGCAGCTTTGGTAACCTCACTTGGAATTCGCGCAATTATTAGGACTACTCAAAAGCAAAATGCAAACTACTGTTTTTCGATCTCAAAATCATCACAATTATTATTATTATTTCTATTATTTTCTTCCTCAACACACGCAGTATCGTTTCCCAAACAGTAGTGTACTCTTACCAGAGACACCTGTAGGGTAGAGACTGGTAAAGGCAAAGCTTTATTAGTTTATTTAGGAAACTACAATTTTTACAATGCCCAAGCCCCTCCCATATGTGATATCTAACTTCGTGTCTAAATCCGCGCTCTCGTTGTGCGAATTGCGCATTTCTCTACGAAGTTAAATCACAATTCTATCGATGGTATTTACCACAAAATATATCTAAAAGTGTTTGCGGGATTTTCGGATTGCCGGTTGATACGGCTCTCGTTCCAAAAAAAAAACAATCTGTACAACAGAGAACCATAACATATGTATATCAATGATACATAGTTGATATAATATTCAGTTTATTGAGTTAAAATCGTAATACCTTCCCGTCATGAAGAGCATTGCTGTCGTACATCTCGCCTCGACGTTGAGCTCTCCATGCACGCCACCTACACATACTCATTGGAGCCGTTGTTTGGCGCGGCAAAAAGCTATAATTAAAGTAGCAGAGCCATCGTCAATGTTCAATGGTTCACCGACGATCCATTGGCGAGGCGAAGACGTTTGTATTTCAGATCATCACCACCGGAGCCGTTTCTCTTAGAGCCCTTTTTCCATGAGGGCGTGTCTGTTGAGTGCGGGCCGGCGAGGGACAAACGAACGGGCGGCGTCATTCGGGAGATTCGGACGTCCACTTCATCGGCGCTTACCAACAGCAGTTTATGGCTGTTGGCGAGGGACAATAGTGCAACAAACGCTAGCTGGGGACTCATAGCCTCGCGGTTACAAGCTGATAGTGCAGGCTGCATAGCGGCGTAAAGGTAAGAAAAAAGCTTTTCATTCTTGCCTCTATCGCCAACCGGCTCATCATCTCTGCAAGTCAGAGCAAGTGTATCCCACATGGCTTGGCTGATCTGCTTCAGGTTGAACTTCTTCTGCGCGGTGAGGTGGCCTACGGGAATCGTGCTGGCGATTATGCCTGGCGCCCCAATGAGTTGCACGTAGTCCGGCCCCCACGTGCGTGTCTCCATTTCGAGCGGCTGCTGAAACAAAACGCGAAGCTCTGATGACTAAAGTGAGCCTCAAAACCAAATCGAAGGTTTAAAAACTAGCTTAGAGCATTGTCAAAGGTATTTCGTGAACACAGCGACGGCGCAAGTACGAAATGAGAATCGCTTAATATTTCTAACGCAAAAACGCGTCAGTCCAATCAACCTACATCAGTTTCGACTGGATCAATCGGTTCCATCTTAATGCTCCCAACCTCGGGAAGGTTCGCCTCAGCGACATCGCCACCGGAACATCCTCGTATGGGAACCACATGAGTCCTAAGGAAGAAAAGTGCAGCAAAACGTTCCGTGATACTGTCGAACGTGTGGCCGAGGATCTCGAGAGGGTCAATGTGTCGAAGTTTTTTGCAGTTGATCGCCCACTTCGCAAAAGTCGCTTCCGACAGCCGAATGCCACTTCCGGGAAGTGAAGGCATTGCCTCGCTGAAGGGATTGTTACCTAGATCCTCCGGAGATTCGGATTCATCTCGAATTCGAGTTGTTTTCTCTAAATACGGAACGAATTGCAGGTCAATGGGCTTACGCGGTCGACCTCTGGTGTCTCGTGTTATAATGGGGGTTCCATCTGAAACGGAAGCGACATCAGCAAAGACATCGGAGAAGATGCTGCGACAACTAGCCGGCATGAGCCCCTGTATATTATCACTGCATATATGTATTGTTGCAGCACGCATGGTAATTAATATTAGGTCGTTCGGAGCTATTTTGTGAATATCGGAAAAACTTTCCTTAGTCACATTGTGGATATCTTCTCGAAGCAAATCTATGTTTGCATAATGTACACCACCAGTTGGCCCTATTTAATGCATGCAAATAGCCATAATCATAAGGGCTTATATTTGGAGAATATGCAGGTTGAATCCATCGGTGGATATAGTAGACATCTATTCAGTTCGTTATTGCAGCTGTACGGTGAGGAGCCCTTTGATTTCCATGCCAGTTGATCACGAGTCATTTATGATATGGAGTAACATTAATGCGCCACACGTGTTTTCATCTGGGCTGGAATGAATTCGTGAGGTACCCATTTTGCGTTGTTTTTTTGCTTTTGCTTCTAGATTTATGTCTCTTCTAAGAAACTGAGCTAAATTTTAGCAAAGGCCTTAAGTCTGAACAGGTCAAATTTAACCTAGCTCTATACGTATTTTCGACATTCAAAATAGCTCTTTTAAGGCCTAACTCTACTGCACGATTTATCAGACAACTGCCGAGATCGTTCACAAATCTGCTGTGCACTCCTTACCGATAGTGAAACGTTGGCTACCCGAGGTCGGGAGCTGGGAATCTTCACTATTAAACAGGCTGAGAACGGCCAAATTTGGAATTTCGGTTTTACGGTCTTCGACGTCGGCGGTTGGTGCCTTGTCCAACGGTATTCCATAGGCGTTTGGGTCGAATTCCTATACAGTTATCCACACACAAATGATTATACAATATGATAGATTGAAGTTGTAAACACGCCAGCCCCAGTAATATTTACTGGCAAAACTAATATGCAAAAAAGTACAACCTGAATTTACACTGCAAATATGCACACACACCTTATAGTTCAAGCACGGCTATGAATGGGCTGACTGTTACAAGTATAGGAGATACGTATGTTCTATGTTATATACGTCCAAAAATCGTTAACAACTACGAAGTGATAAAAACACATTACACCAGTGTAAGGCGCTCGGCCCAAATAACTCATTAACTTATACTTATTCTGCAATTGCGGTATCACCCTTTGAAGTACGTATACTACTGTATCATACTGTTACAGTACATTTCGAACTTACGTATTCGTGAATGTCGGGCTGTTGTTCCAGGGAGGCGTTGAAGCGATCCTTCGACAAATGTTCCTCGGAAGGAAGATCCATGTCAAAATTTTCTAGAAAACGTGAAATTGGCCGATCTAACGGCACAACCGGTATTGGGCAAAGTGTACAAACGTCATCAATGGTACCCCCCTCAAACCTGTGTACAACGGGGAGCGTAAAAAGCGTGAGTATAGGCAATACGAATACTTGGCAGCTACGAAAATTAGTATAATTTGGCTCCCACCAATTACACTTAGCAGTTTATTTGCTGAAATTTTAACAAAAGTTGCAAACTATTTCATGTACACATTTATAATACATGCATCGTTTTGATAATTGTAAATGCAGCTCCGCAATATCGTGCGTAATATATGTCTATGGATATATATATATATACGAAGGACATACGCCTTTGAAATCAAAAGTGTTCCTGTATTGCATCTTAGATGTTTTGCAAATTGCAACACCCCGTAACGATGCAGATAAACATTGAATAAATATAACGCAAACGAATTACATCATAGCTTATATATGAAATGTGATTAATATTTTTAAATCGTCGCCTTTTTTCACCGTTACGTAGCTTTTACCTGTAATACTTTGGTGTGTCATTTCCACAAAACTTAAAGCGAGCTCTAAGCCCCCACTGACTTTCACATATTGACCTTCCCTCTTGTTTCGCTTAAAGCTTCGATGTGCGTGTATCTTGTATAGTGACCTCACCAGATATTCTCCTGAGTGATGTCGATCGAATGGATATCAGCGGGAGGAAGAAAGCTCATTATGCGGCCCATAGATCCTTCGCGACCGTTAACTCGTGACAAAATGTTCCCTCGAATGTCGTGCAAACTCCAGTCGATATCGACGACGCCTGTCGTCTTAGACAAATCTGTCGCGACGTAACTACCTGCAGGGTAAGCAAAGGACGCCGGGGTGAAAATTCGCAGAGAAGGAAACCGAAGGCACATATTGAACTTCAAAGTGAAAGCTAGCTAAGATGCATGTATCATTCTGTCAAATAGAACACTGATTATAATAGACACTTATTTTATTATTATTATTAATTATTTGCTAATTAAAGAAAATCTGTTAGTGAAGCCCTGCGATCACTACAGACTAGCAAATCTTACAGGGGTTTGCATACTTTAATAACAGAAAAGAATAAGGTCTGCACAATATTTCGCCGTGTAATTGTCGAGTTCGAAGGCGAGCCCGAGCAGTACTCGACAATAACTAAATACTGACACCGATTCTCCTATTTTCACATATTACGAGCAATATATATAAGCCACTATTTGATAAGAACGACGTGGAGACGAATTTATAATGCAAACATTTTCTTCATACACCCAAACTGGCAACGTAATTTCTATTTTGAGTTCGCTTAGGGGTTGCAGTCATGAGGCCGCCTTCTTTTCAAGATCCTTACAAAGATAGATACAGGACGTTCTTCTTAAAGGGAGTAACATGATATTCTTGTTCATATTATTTCACGTTCATGTACACAATTGTCACCCAACTTTAGTTATTTAAATAAATAATTATATTCCCATATTTACTATTGTTGTAGATCTATTTTGGTGGCGATCCGTTCACTTACTACGAGGCTGTCTTTTTGCGTCACGCTTCTTGCAAAGCGTTGCGACCGGTGATATTGCTTGCTCAGGCTCTGTATCAGCTTTGATGAGGCCTGGTAACCGAAAGTTATTGCTGACTTGTACAAGTGAATTGTGAAGGTTGTCTACGCGAAGCCCGTAAACCTTCGACGACGCGTCCAATGAGAGACTTGCAGCCTGGAAGTTGATCTCGGAGCCATTACGAGCTGTACCGAGATTCGGAAGAAGCATGCACATTTCGATTGGACTAATAAGTCTTTAAGAATATTAAATAACATGAAGGTAGTGGCGGCGGATGCACTAATTGGTCAGACTTGATTCTAAATCAATTATTGGATATGCCTACCTGATGTATGCGATTGAAAAGCCCGTTTATGTAACACTGGAAGCGGGCCAAAAAGGCGCTTCTGATCGAAGAAATATATATATATGTATGTTAAGTCGTTGGTAGAGGGGGCAGGATGTTGGGAGTGTGGTTATAATTCTATCGAGGGTAATTGTCAGGGATGGGCGAGACTAACGGCTGAGCGGGTCTCCGGGGCTTAGTTTGGGTAAGCCAGGGTTAACTCAGATAAATAGAAATCCGCCGTATATTTTTTTGCCTCGGTACGATGTCACAATGATGAGGACCTTCCTGACGTTGCTGACAGAAAAATCATCGTACGTAAGTTGTATCGCCATAGCCTTCGTTCTTCCTACGTGACTCATTTGTCGACTTCGATGGTGAACCTGCCGGTATCGGTGAAGTAACACTAGAGGGAGGGGGAGAGATGTGCACGAGAGCGATGTTGGGGGTGGTGGTGATGCATGCACGTGATGAGTCGGCGGCGAATGTTCTCGTTATCGCTAACGGCTGATAACACGTTGAGCTGCTGTGCTGGGCGGGAGAGAGTACTCACTAACTATCGCCGACAATAATAATTCTACCTGGTTGTTGGCGTACTGATAAAATGGACATAGAGATATTTTAAAACATATGGAATAATAAAAGCGGTTACGTTGGCTTAGTATAAAATGGACACTGCAATATATATATATATATATATTTTTTTTTTGTCGAGCTGACTCTCAGCTGTTCCCCTATATATATATATTAGGATAACTATAAGTGAACAGTATGCGGTGGCGGCTCGTGTTTCGTCTATTAAATTCCGTTTAAAGACTGATTTCGTGTCTTCTCCACTTTATCTCGACAGCTTTGTTCGTATGTAATACTGTGGCTCCGTTCGTATATGTTTACAACTATCCAGCTGCGTCAACCGCTCTCTATTCATAACATTATAGAACCTTATACAGCAAACTGGTTATATGGCCGAAATCGTTTACATACACACTCGAATTGGCTAGTCACCACCAACAGTACCTCGAGATATTTCAGTGAGGGTCTTCGCGATATCAATGAAGTCGAACGAGTTCCTCACAGTGACTCGTTTCTCCTGCACGAAACGCACGACATCATCTGGACTGCAAATATTCGATTAGCGTTAAAGGGCGGTTAGGCAAGGGATTCGTAGCCGGACATGTGGCAAACGATGGATGCTTCAATAATGACGTTCTTCATATTCGGACTAGAAATCGTCAGTTGGTTTATGCTATAGAACAATATCATATATGAGCCCATTCGTCACCGATCCCACCTGACGGTTCGACGCTAACTATGAAGGTGGATTTGTGATGTGCAGAGACGAAATCTATGGATCGAATTTCTGCTTGTTCATATGATCCAACCAAAATGTCCCGCAGACAACAGAATACAGCAGGAGGGTCATACCCTGTTAGATCGTAGAATCCGAATTTCCGGGCGCCCTGCAATTGTTTACTCGATGCCACAGCCATCTTTTTCTCTGTTGTTGTGAATTGATACAAGCTAAGAAATCGATTCCACGTAATTCATAGATTGCGGGTAGTTAAGTTCCAGAGGTGTCTATTTTACACCGGCGGACAAGGTAGATCCACAATTTGATCGCATACGTACTCCGTGGTGTCTGTAATTTGAATAGACGTATGTACCGTTAGCATTGTGCGCTCACACAACATTCAACGGATAGTCTTGACATAGCAGTATATATGGGTATTCTTAAAGTAGCGATATATAAGTCGTACGATCAACATACGTATAACTGCGGGTTAATGGGGCGATGGGTTAATTAGCTCATTGCTTGTCAGGTGTGCCACAACGATGTACTGTGCAGACCCCATCTTGTGTTCAATATCTATCCTATCTGATTGCATATCGATTATGGATATCAAAGGATTGTGTCTAGTGGACACTGTTCGCGAACTGTATGCCTGATAACTTGAAATTATATGGCTTCTGTCGTAGTCATGACCAATAGGAACGATCATATCACAGTCATCGATTGATACAACTTCCGACTCAGTGTAATTCAGCTATCATACTTGATTTTTGAGTTCACCCTCAGCTCCACCCATTATCTGACAGGGTCAGCACTTAACATCTAGATATTACTATGAGAATTTGTCTATACTCTTAATGGTGACCCAATGCCAGAATATGAGTCTGCATGAAATTTGTATGCTCTTATTGGTCCGCTCCAAAGATTTGACACGAATATTACTGAAAGCGAAAGGATAGCGAATTTGATTTGAACTAGTCTTCTGCTATTTTGTAGTTAAGCAGATTGGTTTCGATGCGGCACAATATAATCGTTTGGTCGTTATCCAATGCGTGTACAGCTCTGAAACATAGCATAATTATCCAAACAAGCACACCGACGCCCTTGACAGAGCGCAGAATATATTTTCGCGAATTATCACTGCCTGATGTGACGTCCCTAGAGAACCAAGACCCATAAGCCAACTTCATAAATGCTGCCAACATTAGAATGTTTTACTTAGTCAAGCCAAATATGAAACATCAGTGTATAGTCATTCCGGATCGTAATGTCGTTGACCATAATAATAATCTAAGTGCTATGGAAGCAGCCCGCACTTAGCATATTCGTACTTTTTTACTTGAAGAGTGCCACTCGTATCAAGTTAGATGAAAATATTACAATTCATTGTCAACGCAGTAGTCATTAAAGAAAATTCTACTCACATTCTCGATTTCACTGATATGCACCCGCTCAGCACAAAACATTGCCTGAAAATGGCTGGCGACCAGCTACGGTGTTTGTCACAGACGGCACACCACGCTATGTTCAAGGGCGGCATATTCAAAGGTAACGTGAGTCGAGCAGAAATGTAGAAGAAGTGATTCTTACAGTTTTTGAACTTTCGTTTGCGGCAAGCCCCGGCTAGACCTTCTCCAAAAGTTAATCCAATGGGATTACTACCGAGACATGTCGGTATAGGAAATCCACACCACTCTCTGATGATGCCTGCAATTGCCGTGTTGACGAGTACTAGGGATTATTCATCGGGTGATGAGCTTTCCCTAAAATATGCAGGTGGATTTTATTCCATGTCGGATATGGATTATGATTGTGCGTCTTAAGATATACAATAATTCGCCGCCGTTATTTACTATGTGTGGCCTTATCCGGGCGGTCAGTTATGCTTATATGGATTTTTTGATGAACTTAGACTCTACGATGAAAGAAGTAAAGCATAGTATTTGTAGATCAAACCGGCGGTCATTGTTCCCATGGCAATAGCATTCAACGAGATGCTTAATACAGACGAAAACAGTGATTGCAACCCGTTGGTCTACATGCACTAGACATTATGTCGAATACCAGATGAAGCTACTATATATTGTGCCAGAAGTGTCTCAAAACAAGTGTCGCTTTTTCCGATCGTTTTTGAGATCTCTATGTTATCAAAATTCACATAATGTCCTATACAACCTGCCAAACCCTCTCCAGAAACTTCGCCACGTCATCACCTAAGATTCGTTAATTAGAAAGTCGTCTTATTGCCTCGTTAGATTGATTCAAAAGCCTTGAATCAGTCTAACGAGGCAATAAGAAATTTGTTTCCTCATTGTTAAATTAACCTCGTTTTCATCGAAATATTTCGAAGGCTTCTCGGGGGGGAAACCTGCGGAACATTTTAATCTTAGAGTGTAATTTCTGTTCATAGAATAAGTGTATTAGTTCAAGCCGTACAGAGAATCACATAAGGGAGAATGAGAGACGAAATCGCACGTGGCAGTTTCGAGATCAAAACCACCCCGGTGTTTGAGCTGTTTATGGCGCTCAAAAAAATGGTAAAGATCACCATCGGCATTCAAGCCCATCGCCACCATTAGCGTCAAATGACACGACCCGGCGCGCGCGTACACACAAACAATTGGCTGTGGCGATCGCCACGCTGGCGTAACTCAGTATGAATTGGACAAGCTAGAAAGAGTTGGAGAAGCTGAATTGGAGAAGCTGTGATAGGAGTGAGGTGAACCCTATCCCAATCTTAGGGAGATTCGATGCTACTGACAGGCATACATTCGCATGTATCGAAAATAATCTAATGAAATCATTAACCCAGCCTAATGAAATATATGTCCAACACAATTGAAACATATATATATATATATATAAATAAATTTTCCAGGCTGACTCACAGCCATTAACGTCCACGGTATTGCTTGTATATATATATATATATATATAGATTTCGCGGGTAAATACGTGAAGGATTTATCTAGCCCTACGGAGTATTGTGTTGACCCAAACATAGTCATTGATCTGTGTACGCAAAGCGAGGACATTTGCATTAGTTTCTAGATTGACGACAAGGGGTAATTTCTTATTAAGATATCGATTTTCGTTAAAACAACTCGTCCGGGCAGATCCATACAAAATAAACCGACAACTGCCCAGAGGGGCTTAACAACAATCGGATGATGCATACGTAATAACATGTCGACAAATAATAATTCATTTTGGAACGAATTATTGTATAATAGGTATTTTTACAGCGTCAATATTCTTTACATCTTTGCAAGGATAGTTTAGTTGATGGGCACGTTGAAATCGGGTACAGGCGCATTTGGCCATCTCTCTCGTAACATAATGCTAATGGTAATATGATATATGGAAACAGTATATATCCGAGGCGTCAATCAAACCGCCCTGAAGAACATGTCACCCTGCAAAAGGAAACAATTTATCTTGGCAACATTGCTAACGTCTGGCTGGGTATTGGAATGCTGTCGACGATTATATATATATCTCCTATGTAACAGATGATATTCAATTGTCCCCGAGATAGTCTAGACACTACGGTCGGTAGCACCTAGAGACACAGCTTGGATAAATAAACAACCCGACGAACGCAGCCAAACAGCGAAGATACAAGCTACTATGGGATTTACAAGGCTAGGTCTGGGAACAAACAAACGACTATCAGAGACAGACGCGAAATGGATATGATTCTTTAACAACACAACCGTTAGACAGACTGATGGAAGATATTCTTTATGTCTACCATTCAAAGCGAATATCAACTCTCCGAGAGACAACTCGCTCGAGACAGTCGGTCGCGTTGAATACAATTAAATGCTGAAGTCGAGATACGGAGAAGTATTATAAGTGGTATTACAGACACTAAAATTTGAAGACACATGTCAATTCAAATAGATAGAAATAGTTCGAGATAGCTAGCCATATCGCAATACTTGCCTTTATCAGCAGCACCAACAGTTCCGCCACGATAGCCATCACAATGGAAAATAAGAACTGAGCAGATCAATGCTATTCTACTACTCTATTCGAGTATGTGAAGTAGGAGATGGAAGTATCAAGAACAATGGGGCAACTATGAACGGCGACCTCCACCAAGGATCAAACTTACAGTAAATATAATCAAAGTACTTGCGCACTTCAAGGCGCCGTGTCACTCTGGTATCAGCAACATCGAAAAAGCTTTCCTGCAGTTGAAGGCGTTCTACGTCAAATACAAAAATTCCAATACGTGAGTTCTGGGCAGCTGTCCCAGACTTGTTGGATGTAATCTGCAGCCTATGGCTGCACCGCCGAGGCGGCGCAAACTATTTAGAAAATGACACTGAAACCAACGCATCAAACTCAATTTTCCTCCCGAGAGGTGAAAGGCAATTTCGACATGGGTGATTTGACCCTAGATGCAAACTCCCTAAAAAGGCGTTTTGCAGCATCATTAAAGGTTTTTGAAGCGGGATGCTTCCCACTGAAAAACATGGACCACCAACTCCGACTAGTTGAGTCGGTTCAAGCAAAATCTTTTCTGCAAAATCTTTCAAAATATTTTCACTCGATACAAAAGTACAGTTCTAGGACAATTCATTTAAATTATTACGTATCAGGTAGTTGTAAAACCCAGAGTTGTCAGAGCTTTTTCCAGTTGAAGCGACCAGGGAACCTGTCAAATAGGCCAGTAACAAGATGCGACCTTCTAAATAGTCTACTATCAATATTCGACTTATTTGACATTATTTTCCCGAGAGCAATCAACTCAAAAATTCTATTTCAAAGTCTATGGAGACAAAAATTACACTAGGACGACGTTCTGACTGATGAAAATGCCGAAATATTTACGAAATTCGTAGACGGCCTAAAACATCAGAATCTATTTGCATCGACAGATGCATTTTTGATGAAGGGAACACCTGACATATGTCGTCGTAGAGAACGACGCGTGTTCAGCGACACCACCCGCTCTGCTTATGGATGCGTTCTGCATTTCGGTAGATGCTATATCAGACAGGTCCTCCTTAATATCATTCTCGCTTGTTTCTTCTCGCTAAGAAAGGGGTATGCCCATCAAAAGTTATAATAGTTACTCAACACACAAACAAGAGCTCTCTGGGGCACCGATTGCTGCTCGGCTACACAAAAATCATATTTCCGACAATCAATTGACT
Source organism: Stratiolaelaps scimitus (assembly GCA_019614645.1). NCBI lineage: Eukaryota > Metazoa > Arthropoda > Arachnida > Mesostigmata > Laelapidae > Stratiolaelaps > Stratiolaelaps scimitus. Next base: position 735,082 of record JABWDB010000078.1, read on the forward strand.
TTACCACATTTTCCCGATGGACAACGAGCGATACGATAGAAGCGGGAGAAGAGGAAGTGAACTAGATTGAAAATAGTTCGCAGTAATCGTATGAGAGAGATACAGTTAATTCAGATGTTAATCTATTTTCATTCTAACACCTTCATCCAAAGAGTAACCGCAGTAGGATAAATATGATATTATATACATATTACATAGATTACATAAAACATATAATATATATATATTTTTTTTTAAGCAGAGCAGAGCGTCTTCTGTAGAGCCCCATTCTAATACTGGTACACTACAGTGCTCACTACTTTCGAACCGGAAGTAGAGGCGGCGGCTCAAGAAAATATGCAGAAAAACGTACCAATAAGCTGGGTATACCTACCAATAACAAACCATCTGTCATCTTGCGAACATTACACCATACAATCACAGATTCGAGCTAAACCAGCTAACCCTAACTCGCGATCAGCTAAATCTGTGTATAGAGCCACGTGCAATTTTTTCCCTTACTATTTCTGCAGTACCATGCCCAGCAGTTTCATTAGCAGAGACAGTCGAATATTCTGCGTCAGCTTCATATACTCGATGTGTCATCCATGGGGAACATAGGCAATATACATCACGTGAGCGGGTCGCGCAAGAGAAAGGTCACCACGGTGGTGAGAACCCTCTCTCCTCTTCTTCTCTATCTATCATTCCTTTCTCTCTCTCTCCCTTGCAAACGCGTTGCCAAATAGTGGTAAAGGGGCAGGCAATTCTTGTCCTGTCGTTGTATTTGTCAACAAAAATAGGTCACGTCCCGTTGGGACGCTTGAAGATATCGCGCCGTACGTGTCTTCTTCTCCTTTCCATCGCAGGAAAGTTAGATTAGATTTCCCCTCGGGCCCCAAGCCGAAACTACTCGACCGCCACCAGTATGGCTGTACAGGCAGCACACTACCTACATACGGCTCGGTGGTACTGCTGCTGCTGCTGCCGGCGTCGGGGCTGCGGCCGCCGACACTACTCATGCCGCTACAGCCGTTACGCTGTGGTATTGAGAAAGGCGTGTAAAATGGAGAAGGGCCGACTTCGGGAGGGGGCGCCCGGCCAAATGGGATAGGATCTCCGGCTGGCCTGGCCATCGGAAGAACACAACAGCCGAGGCGGCGCAGATCGACTGATGAAGAATACTATCACCTGCCACTATCGCGCATATGATCGTGGAGGGTCGAACAAACAAACGAACGAGCGAATGAAAGTAGCAAACAAACAGATGATGGTGAGGGACGCGCCAGCTGGCGATAGTCGAGAGGCTCCGGGCCTCGTTCCCACCTCAGGCTCACAGTCAACAAAAAGTTGGGCTCTTGCTTTCACAGCATAGAAAGAGAACACGGGTAAGCATGCCGTTACAATGGCGGAAAAACGGTGGCGAGATCACGGCTTAGGACGGGTCGAACAAGGCGTGCTGGTTAGCTCACACGCTATTACCCAAAAAAGCACGTTGTGGCCAAGCTTTCTGCACGTCTTTGGAACGATGATGGACACTCGACTCTGCAGGACAGCATTCTCCGTAAATCGAATCGTAACCATCTGCACGAGCAGCTCCATACAGGGGACCAACGTTCGGAAGCATTCAGGCTTCTGAGAACGTTATTGAAACGTATGGAAGACGTAGGCGCAATGGTTATGGCGCAGACCAGATAGCAATCACATGTTGATTGTTTCACAAATTTCCCTTTTGTAGGCTACACAAGGAGCTGATAACTTAAATGTTAAATGTTGGTTGTTAAATGTCGACTGTGAGTCACCCCGGAAAACGAATTCTTATGTTACTATACTTTATTTGATATTGCCAGGAAGGTACAAAGCACCAAAGTTGGCTCTCGTTTTTTTCGCGATGTTACAGAGATATTCGTATTGTGATTATCTATAGTATTTATTGAGGCTGAACAAACACACGTTGATCCACTCGTCTATCTGGGGTGCCCGTCCTCATGAAATTCGCTCACTCACTTCTGTGATTAAATTTACAAGAGAGTTTCATAAACATATTATAATAACTGGGATGCCATAACTTAAATATGTCAAAATGTAGATAATTTGTTAAGAATGTATAAATAATGTTATGTAGTAATTATAATCAGACGTCGATGCCAATGTCTTGTACACAGTGACACGTGCTTTTACTTATTGCATCGTACGAGGACGAGTAAGCGATGTAACGGCTGCAGTTCCGTCAACGAGCCGCACAACGTTTACGATATATGGACTTAACTAAACATACGACATAGCCTATTGCTTTAAGACTTCGAGGCAAACCCTTGAAGACAAAAATATGCTCATGCGCTTAACGACAAGGCGTGCAGTGCGATATTGCGTAACCCGGGCAGTGACATACAGATATATATATATATATATATATATATATATATGGGAATGTGGCGAAACTCGAATATTATTCATAAATAAGCTGTATGCTAGCCAATGGATCAGTACGATTTCTCAACATTCTCATTGGTTGGTGTCGAAAGCTTTTGCAAGACTTATTGCACTCAATCGATCTTCGTTAGAATTTCGCCAACCGCATATTGAGTCGGTGTCCATTTCGGCTCTATTGCAAAACATGCGACTATGACGCACCGGGACCATCTTATTCACTTTGAACTCGATAGATATACTGCAAGATATGTGCTTGATCAGCAAAATCTAGACAGACATTGAGTATATGCAAGTGAGAGATTGAACTCGGGAAAATATGATCATACGAATGGAATTTTGTTGAAGAATTTTGACTTATATCGATTAATATAAAAATAATAATACTCATATCTCTATCTAGAATTTGACTTGCTCGAGCCTTCATGATGACTTGTTAATGATCCAGATACATCGGCACTTGTTGGGCTCAAAACTGAGTTCGGGAGAGTTCGTACTGTAACCAGTGAAACGTTGCTCCACGGCCTAGTCATAGTTTTGAGTGTTTTCATTTCTGTTTGCCCGACACCGTGAGTGCCTACTCTCGCCAATGAATCCAGCGCTCACGTCGAACAAGTTCACCTCGATATAACAGACATGTGAGTCAACTATAGTTCACGAAAATCGTCTTCTTCTTGACTAAACTTCACGCGTTTAAGTGTGCTCGTGCTAAATTGAAAAAATAAAATATACATTCTCGTGCCGTCGAATTATTTCATCTCGGTAGAGTTAATCAATTGACCAAATATCGTACCAACAAAAAGAGATGCTGTGCGTTTCTATGCTATTTTTCGACACATTGGCCTCTTAATTAAAATTCAGTCCTTTAGTCGCATGAAGAAGTAATAATATGCTCGAATGTTCCATGTCAACATATAATATAATACTACAATTGTATATAATACAAGATCAAAAAACGAATGTATAATTTCTTCCACGTTCACCACGGCAAAATAATGCACCAGATTATTAAGAACCCAATGACGCCGCCATCATCATGACATCGTCGCGACGGGCAAAGTACTTAATTATAGCGCGATTTTGTAACCGTCTCTCCGCCTGCCGCTCCAGTTCCGTGTTCACAGCTTTCCGGTACTATATCCTCTTCGTCATCTACGGTTTCGTGTTGTTTGTCCCTCGGATCAGGCTCCCCGTCAACGAAGGACACTCGACAGCCTTGGATAGCTTTCTCTGTCTAACCTCTCTGTCCGCAATAACCCCTTGCCTCGCCGTCCAATACCATCACGGTGACGATGTCGTAAAGCCGTCTACAATTGCTCGACGACATAAAAGCCGCGGCAATGTCATAAAATAGAACGCCCGTGTGGTGGTGATGCTGCTGCTGCTGGTGGTGCAGGCAGTCCGGTGGCTAGGTTCTTGCTTGGTGAGCAATGCTGCTCGCTAGGGGGGAGATAGCGAATAGGTCTGGCCCAGCCCGACCTAGTCTCCTTCCTTATGCTCCTAAAGCCTGGAGCGGCGTGGCCTAGGCTGCTGGGGCCATGGAGAGGTCGACAAGGCTGGCGCGAACGTACAACTAGCAGGACCACCATGTAATAGACACAGTCGTTTTCTGCTTTTATAGCGATGGACGACCACGTAATAATTGAGGTAGATTATGGCGGCCGCCGCTGCCGTAGATGATGATGATGATGATTAGGTGGACACGATGGACACAACTGCTATAACATTTGGTTGAGCGGAGTTGCATAGAGCTCTTTCTTGAAGCTTTCGGACGTTGTTAACCGACTCACGAGGTCATTTTCGGTGCGTGGTATCCTTGATTCGTTCGGCGGAAGGATTTCCTAGCCGAGATCGCGCAGCGATTGAATCCAATAGAAGAAGCAGTGCTTAAGCACAAAACCATATGCTGTTCACACAGCAAAACAGCCCGCTGGATCCCGCTACCTTGCCCGCATCGTGCGTATCAAGATCGACGCCTTTCTGACGTCTGTAAAAGGGTTGATTTGAAGATTTCCATTCGATTCGACAACGAAAGGAAACCTCTAAAGGTCAACGCGTTAATCATTCCGTCAAATTGCTGCTTAAGCTGAGTTATCTACCTTGACATTGACGCAGAGGACACAAGAAAGTTGTCTCACGCTTGCTATCATTAATACGAGTAACAAGGGAAAAAGGGTCAATAATGAGAATGATTAGTAAATGAGAACCGTGCTCGGCGGCATTGGTGGCAACTCGAGCTGGCTTGCTTGCATGTATCTGTCCGTTATATGATGCACACGCCGGATGAATTGCCGAGTCATTAGAGGCTCTGTTTCGATTCGCGCACTACTCGTCTCGGTGGACAATACTGGTTACCATCATCAGCGCCAGCGGACCGCCGTGGGTGGGAGTTTCGGAGATATTTGTCAACAACCTTGTCAGCGTTACATGAACGAGAATCTCTCGGTGTCCGCTGGTCGAGGCTATGACGCGGGTCATGCTTGTACATACGTCTAGTCTGGTCTGACCACGTGAGCTAGGAGAGAAATATATGAATCATTATTCACTCAAAGGGACCGTAACACGAGCCTATTGTGTATTGTAGGAATATCGAAGCAAGCAACAATGAGAGGTAGTCACCAGTCTGATTAAACTACGGTGCAGACCATGTGGTAAAATTTTAAATTTCTCTCCCAACGAGCTGAATCGATCTCATAGTCGTACATAGCCAAAAAAAATGTATGTACTAATCTAAATAAATCATCTCGGCAATTATTCGAGATTTTTTAAAATTAATGAAAGTTTAATGACCGAATTCATAATTATTTTCTTGACATCGGTGGTTGATGATGATCCATGGTTTGTTGTTATTTAAGAATAATGAAAATGCTTCCGTATTGCCTGACATTCTCCTGCTTCTACCCGGTGCAAGAGGCAGATCAGTTTCCAGTAACGTGTTAGCCAGAAACGTGCCTTAGAGTGACATATGCGATATATATATATATACTACACACAATTTAATAACATTACGACATCCCCTATATATATATATATATATATATATAGTAGGAAGATAAAGCAGAGCACACATCCATCCACCATGATGGACGACACCGCTTCCACTTACCTCAGACGTTACTATAATACTCCGAAGTTCCAGCCAATACGAGTGCCAGCTCAGCAAGAAAGGGTTTTTCTCAGCGATTTGTCGTCACCGCAGCAGCGATGCCGGGCCGCTGTTAGCATCAGCAGTGACACCAGCTGTGGCAAATAATGAAATTCAAACAGACATCCAGCCGGCCGTGCCCGGCCGTGGGGGGTCTGGGGGAGCCCCCCCCCCCCCCCCCACCCGCAAGCATCGGCGTCATCGCTCGCGCCAGCAGTGGCGGCTGTCCGTCGCTTTCGTCCTATGACGTCCTGCGCCGTAGTGGACTTGACGCTCGCTATCTGTGGCGGCTGCATCCGCTATCGCGGGCGCCTTCCCGCTCCCGTTGCCGGCTCCCGTCCACCGGCGCAGTCGCCGTCGCCGTCTCTCGGAATCTTCATTTCGTTCTTTTCGATAATTGAATTTCCCGCCGCGATTCGGTGTTTACTTGGCGCGATCGCTCATGTTTGCGCAAAGTATTCCGCTGGGTTTGCCTGCCCTCGGCCTTTCTACGCGAGAGAGAGAGAGAGAGAGAGAAAAAGGAGGATGAGAAAGAAAAAGGGGGATGAGAGAGATCGTGCAGGAACAAGCTGCTTCTGCTGGTTCCACCCGTTCTTCTTAATCTTTGTCGGACACCGAGGAGAGAGAGAGGGACAGAGAGAGAGGGGTGGTGGGGCCCGGGGTACGGGGCAGGACAGATAGAGCAAAGGCAAAGCTGGTTCGTTCGTTTGCCCGTGACCGGGGCGTGATGAGAACGGCTGGGTCCACGTTTGTGACAGCTTCTCAGTTGCATGACCGGGCATTATCGCATCGAAGCATCAAGACACCTATAATGAATAGATTATTTCCATTTATGTATATATAATAGTATTTTCTTGGGAGGTGAACAATTTAGTCTATGGTTGTCCACTACAACAAATAATTGTTCCCAGGGCGCCTGTTGCCACCCTCACTCATTTGAATCGACTGTAAAAAAAGTATCACAACCAGGATGATATTAAAATACATGCAGCCTAGGCTGAAATTCCAGATGATGCTCGAGCACTACAGAAAAAGTAGACGAAATACTCCAAAGCAGATTCACGTTGTCAGAAAGGGTGCACTGTACCGGATACCTGCGTATACTTGATATAGAATATAATACAAATATATTTGCAGCTTTATTGCCTATATACCAGCGCTACTGAGAAACTCAACCAGCTACGCCTTCTGGGTGACACCAAGCTAGTATTGCTTACCTATCGATCTTAGTTGTTTCTAGAAACGGGTGTCTTATGAAGCTATATAGAATATTAACCACTAGGCTTATTTATTTTTATTCAAACAAGGAATGGGCGTCGTTCGTAAACAACTGCCGTCAAATGCTTAGGAGCGTCGTCAATTCGTTGTTGGAATAAAAATGAATATCTCTCTTGGTTAATATTCTATGTCCCTTCACAAATCTCCCATTTCTATAAACATCTAAGACTGATATATAAACAATCTGTACAATCCCAAAACATGATCATCTCCATTGATGTGGACGATCTTTCATTTTCGGTGTGTCAACATGTTTCTCGAAATTATTTCCGGCCGAGACTCCCTCTCGGCCCAAGATTCATAGTGCAATTGCCAATGATTCCAATGAGAAGCAATTCACTCTCGCTTATCGGCAATAGGAAGCTGGACATAAGCTTGCTTTCCTTACACCGATCTAAATATGGCTTCGCGAGACTGACTCCAACTCCTCCGATAGCTAAGATGCAGGGTTTCCTTTACACACAGTCTTATTTTTTAAAGACAGCTACTGACGATGCGTCAAAACAACCCATAGTACACAATACAAGTGTATGCGTATAACATGCAACGTTATTATTTATTATTATTGCATTCTAAAATGACTACGACACTAGCATGTAGTCGATAAAATAAGAAACAATAGCTGATAATCACGTTGTCCAAAACGCGATCATTTCAGGAAACACCAACAACGACGTCAGCTAAGGCAGCACAATGGCCACGTACTTTGTTCTAGCCAGAGGCTAGAGTCTCTAAGGGACTCTAGCCTAGCCAGGCAATGGCAGAGACGAACACAAAATTCACAGAACACCGATTCTGCTTTGCGACGGTGTTCCGTAAATTGCACATCAATCATCTCCTTGTTCGTAACATCTGTCTAGAACTGTCTGACAAACGGCCGACAACCGATTCCACTACCAGCCACCTGGAGAATCGACGCAGAGCTTTTGTGCAGCCTTTCTCGCAAGTTTTCATCTGGGAGACCAGATATGTCGGCTACATCTTGAACGGTATATCAGAGTCTTGCGCAAGGCGGGCGTCGCCGTGCAGAAGAGTGTCGGACGATGTTGCAACACACCCGGCTTTGTCCGAGCCCGACTAGGATCTACTTGCGAAATAAGGGACTAATGGTCAAGATGTTCTATTTAGACACAGAAATAATGTGTCGAATGGGGATAATGGTTGCTGAGGCCGATAGGATCGAATCATGAGCATTCGCAATCATCAAATAACAAGACATAATCGAATACGATACACGAGTAACTATTGTGTATCCCTTGCCGAGACAATTTTTCATACAAATTGATCAATGATGAAGTATTTGTCTATGCGGGTGTATGTTTTGGATAAATACTGATTGCCATAAATGAAAAGGTAAGACATCTATCGACACCTGAGCAGGCCTAGGTCCCGATGTTTGTATGGTCATCCCATTAGGTTTAGGTATACATCTCTATAAATTACTACATATGACGTATATCGTAAATACATCGAACACACGGATATCATACAATAGTTATAGCGTACATGAGCCTATGCGTACAACAACCATTTGAAATTGGTATCACTCACCAGCTCTGGGGCATATAGACACAATATATGTATAGGTTTGAATCCCGTTGTATGACAGATAAGAGTATGACAGATAAGAGAACTTAAGCCTTGTATGCAATTCCTTAAATAAATCAATAAAGATTTAGCCTTCACTATATACAAGACAAACATTCATTGTACGTATTACATTGAGGCAGTGGTTTCTTGTCAGTGAATTCACTCGTCCATCAGTGGCGTAGATTTGAAGAAAAACGTATCTATTGCTCGAACTAAAGGCCAATCGCTTGTCTCCCTGTTCAAGGTCGCTGAGAAGGTCGTGTTATCTAGGATGGAAATGCGTCTCAAATCCATAGATTTCTTCCTGGCATGTCAGTTATGCTTCTATAAGTTCGACATACAGATACACAGAACCTGCCCCTGCGCACTTATGGAAGGAAGCCGCCGACTCTTTTGACAACAGTCAACTGTGTCTGAGAGTCTTTTTGAGTCAGCCAATGTATCGGCTGCCTTCAACTGCCTTCGACGCCCTTCTCTCTTCAAATTCTGAACTGTCTTGATGTAGAGCCACTGTAGCGCCGCGAGGTTCCGGGCGTACCTCTTAAACATACGACAGGCAGTGAAGTCGGCGGTACGGAGTCGTTTTGGTGTGTAAAAAATGTTGGCACACCGCAGGCGTCTCTTTGGTGGCCTTTTACCTTTATCATTTTCAATAACGTCATTCTGCTGGAGATATCATCTACTAGCTCCTGTGAGATGATTGCGTATGACGATGACAATACAATACAAATTCATTTCTATTACTAAGGACGAGGGGGGGGCATGATACGTATATTTTGTTCCGTACTTGTCCTGCTGTGATCCAGTCGGACGTTCAGGCGGCTCGCGCGAAAGTTGAGGGAGATATCACGATGTTTGAAATGTTCGAGTCCGCTGTAAATGCGACCAAAACCAGCACGAATATCTTCCGTTCACCTCAGCGAGCGGCGAAGCTTGGTCCAGGGTAGCTTTGTGGGGTTAGGTTATCACAGTCGATCAGATGATTGGGTCTAATCATTCAGGAGTCTGCTTACATGACGATTCTCTTGACTAAGTGCTAGGCTGTAATCTCGTCCGGCTTCTTATACCCCTCCTTAGTTCTAGTTAGGCTCTCATAGCTGTCTCCAGCTGGCCTGGGAGAGACTCCCTCGTGCAAGTTGTTGAGAAAAACGATCTCCTTCCCGTGAGCATGATTTGCACAGTTCACATTGCAGCATAGCATATAATATGGCCAAAGGGATTATTCCAAAAAGACATGTCCTCCTAATTACGACTGTCTCTAAGCGTATAACTCGCCAGTATCAGTAATTATACATGTCATGCCAGGATATCTGGGCTTCATTGATATGATTGCTAGACCCCTGTTACCACCTAATATTTGTATATGAGAACTTAAATGTGGTCTGAAATTGCAATTCCGTGAATAATCCATGCAATGAATTGAAACAATTGAATTCTTCATCCTCATACGCTAGTTTTTAATACAGACTAATATACCAATGAATGGGCTGTGAAATCGACCTACAAACCTTTGAGCATTACAATAAGCTGTATAGCGGATGAGAATTTTCCGACCAGTAAATAGGTTACGCCCGCTTACATTATATCTGAATCAATAGAGCGATTCTTCGAAAATGCAAGGCCGTATCTTCCAAGACAACAATGATATTATATAAATCTAATTTGAAACTCCGTAGAGGATTCATTTCTCCTCTTGTTGTTGTTTGGCTTTCAATAGTGTCACCTGCAAGTGAAGCTACGCAAACTGAGACTGCTGGCCTTGTGTGATATATTTCGGAGTGTAATAACCAAATGATTACAGAAGGAGGACAAGCTTTTGATTATTTTTTTAGGATTCGAAGAAACAAATTTATCAGCAAGTCTTGAATCAAATCCCTAAGTTTCAGGTGCTCCAACTGAGGCCAAATTGAAGTATCCGGAACGCCATCAATCTTCACATATGTTCTTAGACCTTAGTTTCATTACATTGACGGGTTACTGGGAAATAATTCGAAATGCATCACTGGCCCGCGGCAGTGTGGGCTTGCTCGCACTAAATGCTAGCGGTGCGTCTTCCACCCCTCTGATGGTGAACCCACTCTCGCGTGTGGGTCCTTGAAGAACACGTGCAAACCAACGGCTACGTATTACAGAGATATCGCTTTAGCACGTAATTATCGCGTTTTCAAAATATAATAGAGTCTTCTACGCTAAGATGACCTATTGCTAGGCCTCATAAGCCATACACTGAACCTAGTGACCAGGATCACACTGATCAAACATGAATAAAGTATTCTACATTTTAGGAGATGACTGTAACGCTTGCTCTAAGCTATCTACTCTAGCCAATGTGGCCCTCTAGTAGAACATAGGTCATTCATTTCGTTTTAACACCCCAAGACCCACGAAATCACGTTCGCGAACTGCTTTCTTCCAGTTGGTTCTCTCGCGGGACCGCCTGACCAGATATGAAAATGTCTCACAGCCTTATCAAAGCCGAAATTGCCACTTACACCCTTGTCAATGTTCCAAAGGCATGTTCCCATGTGGATCTCTTATGTTAGCACCTTACAAGCGACGTTTCGCAATACAAACTTGTCAATATTCATTGCTATACCGGCCATTTCGTAATGTGTCTCTTCCTCTAGACTTAATAATCACATCACATTCAGAAGTGGTAGGACCATGTGCTGATTATTAAGGTTCGAAATATTGGTTTATTTCATGCAGTTATTTAGGGGAGCAGGCATGCTTCTACCGAGCCTCCACATTCGTAGGCTCCGTCATGGTTCCAAACTGTGTGAGAAATTGTAGTTGTAAGAGATGAGTATAACTGAGACACAATCGTTAGCTAGCAAACGTTTGTCTCCGATACCCTGAATATTGTGCATTGTAAATAATTTAAGTGAATGTAAATATCTGTTGACAGAATAATCTATTATAATTGTGAAATCGTAATTGCATGAACAATTTGGTGATAATACACTCTCACTTTTACCCTATTTTTTAATCGAGAACTTAAGCATTGTAAAATTGCAGTTCCGGAAATAAACCGCAAATGTTATGTTATGTTACTATGCTAGGGTGGACGGTGGCATAAAACTCAAATTCGCTCCCACGCAGCCATCGCCAGTTATGCTGGCACACAAGGGCTGAATATACATATCTCAACAATTGGCACAGCCCATTTCGCTTATATCATAGGAGCACTGCGTTGGATGACCGGACGGACCGTCGTTTCGAACCCAACAAGGACTTGTACCTCTCTAGTCTTCCGCATACATAGCTGCTCCCCCAACTGCAGGTCATACCGGGCAAGAACGAGCACATTACGTCAATGAATCGACGGGCAGACAGCACTTTTCGATAAGGCAACACTTCTCGTTGTGGCTATCGGAACACAAAACAACGATCTACCTACAGATAACCAATAGTTAGCCTAGTCGTTCCCTACGTGACTTGATGATAGCGAGTGTTCGAAAGCGTGTACGTTGGCATCGTTATCTCGTTCTCTACCCATATTGTAAGTGTTGCCGCGCCGGAATAAGGTTTTCGACACGTTTCAACGTGCAACGTGCGTGACGCATCTGTGACTCATATGCATGTGTGTGGATCAAGAATTGAAAATAAAACGCTTGCTTAAAACCTATCGCTCTCCGCCTATGAACCGCACTGGACGTCTCTTCTCAACTGCTACCCCGCTCGGCACCGTTCTGATCAGGAAGACAAGACCTTAGGGTTGGTTTTCATTTTTCGTTCGCTTCTATTGTATAATAATGCCCGTAGCAAATGCTGTGCGCCTGACAGCAGCATATCGGGAGCACCCTCGATATCGCTGTCTGTCCGTATGAGCGCCGCTGGATCGGTCCGTTGCATAAAAGCAAAGACATTGGAGGAGTTAAAGAAAATTCGAACGCTCACGAATTCACATGATGAGGGTGCGTTCGCACAGACGCAGCCATTCAAGTGGAGAGATTCATCAGGCTCGGACGAGAACGAGGGGACGAATATGGTTGAGATTTCAAATGTTGAATCGGCCATTTCTTACACGTCAGCCGCACCGACAGAAATTTCGTGTTGAGTGAAACTAATCGAGAGGAAGGAGGAACGATTGAAAGTAGGGCCGAGGGAAACGAGAATCGGGACCTTGCTCGGGGCTATAGTAGACACTCTGTAAGTGACGATCTGAGGGGAAGGCTCGGTTATTATTTAAAATATTCCTTCGGTAGTAGACGACTGTGGGTCGGGCATCTGTGAGGTGTTCGTGCTTCTAGAGCAGAAGGCTAATGTTCTATTGTGTTACCATTGTTGGCTATCGCCAAGCACTCTACAATGCTTGCATCAGGGCTCCTTTGTAAAACTGCCCATTCAACTTCAAGTGGATTATATAGCTCTAAAATAAAGAACTTTCCATGATAATCGATTTGATACCATTCCATGTCGTTACTGTTCCTCCGTTTGAAGAACTTTACTTCCTCCCTTCTATCTCTATCTCTCTGTCTTTCTGCTACCTCACAGAACAAATGTGCAGCGTTGCACTCAATTGGTGGCCACCAAATAGGTGTTGTGTGATCGCTCTCCATTGAGATGAGAGTTTTCCATTGGTCTGGCTGGGTACGTTCCTAACACCGCCAGGCGACGCCAAACTGCAAAGGCCTAGCCCTACCTTCAATGTGAGAATTACATTCCACCGTCAACCTGCGAGTGAGGCGACCGCTCGAGAACGTCCACCACCCCGACACCGGCAAATTCCAGCAACTTCTTGGCTTTTTTTTTGTGACGCTATCTGGCCGTTCATTTCCGAATGGCTAATGCAATTTTGTCTCTTACAAGTTTCCTCTCTTCGGCAAGATTTCAGGACAACGACTCGAAAGGGAGCGTCCCCCCCTCCGCCGTTCTGCTAAACCTTAGCATCTCTGAAGGCAAGGGCAAAAGTGGAAATTGATTTTTCTAGCCCTCCGTAGAGGTATTTTTTGGACACTGCATCGAAACCCTCTATCGCACTGATGGGATTGTTCTTCTTTATTAGTAGACTATAATGTCCGTGTTTTAATGAAAAAATAAGACGGGAAAAGTTTCGAATCAGAACGCGGCAACTGTAAACGGCGAGTTGATTTGATTAGAACGAAAATAGTTTGTTAAAAGCTGTTTCGGCATTGTTACCAACATGCTGCATTTTCGTAAATGACACCCAGGGTCAGTGAACTCGATAGGCTGTGGTATTGTTGCACGAGCTGCGACAGCATGCTGTGTAATGCATAAGTCCAAATGCACTCTGCGTGAACTATTGAAGAACAGCGAAACGACGGTATTTTGACCTTCTCCACGAATCGGACACAGCTCTGTATCATAGCACGCTATTCGGAACTGATGGCAATGCGAGATGTAGACCCTGACTTCAATGGCGACTCAATCGTCTTCGAGCGAGCGAACTCATTCGTATCCATTTCTTCTTTTCGCTGCCTCTCACTCTCGCTTATTCTCATTGTCGCCTCTTCTTGCTGCTCCTCTATGATCCCCAGCTGTCTGGTGGAGCTGCCTGGCTAGGACGAGCTCATATCCGGAGTGTCGTCTCGCCGCGGATGTTCTGATTCACCTGCTGAGGGCTACTCCTGAAGGGTGCTTCGTCATCAGGAACTGTCATCCTGCTCGATTCTCGCACTGCACACGCTTCGCCGATCTGCAATAGCAGCCAGGTCCATCGCATGCGAGCGCAGCTAAGGTCCGCGCTCGCAACGCCAAGCTCCCGAGGGCCCCCTCCCCCATACGATGCCCCCAGCGACTGTCGGTCATCCTCTGGTCATCGTCGTCCGTGAAGCAGTAGTGTCCTATGCGGATCCCGTTCAGTTCCGTCCTTTCAGGCCTTGGCCTGCCGAAGAAGCCCCGCTCACCAACGGTATTGTGTTCGGCAGGCAAACTAGATTCCGTTCCGCTACGTCGAGTCGATCTAGATGGATAGTTGGTGCAGGTGAGTAAATGTACAATCGGTGGGCGCCGGATGAGCGGATGAAAATCGGTCCGAGCCTATCGATAGCTGCTGCGAAGCCCATTCGAAGCTCGATGGACGTATCTAGTGTGGCGCGACCGTCAATGGAGCCTCTAGATGTAGCAGACGAGGCGCAAGAACCAATGGTCAGTTTCTCTGGCCAAATCTTACGTCTAAGCTAGCAGCTCAGTCCGTTGGTCTTTGCCCTGCTTATCTTGCACCTCTACGCTCCGGTGACCGCAGACGGTGCGCGTTACTGGCCCTACGAGCGGTCATACGCGTGGAAGTGCTAGCTACCTTTAATATAGTAGCACCAATATACTCTGAATAGCACGAAACCGCCTGCGAGCTTGGTATCCTTTCTCTCTCTCTCCCCTCCCTCTACGACAAGGCTATTCGAGCCTCGGGCAACGCCAATTTGTGTGAAGAAACCGCTCGTTGTATTATAGAGCATTGACTAATCGCACCCAGGGGTAATATGAAATGTGTCGGCCGGCACATAAAAGTTGCTTAAAGGCGTACGCGTAATATAGACATGGAGCGGATACAGAAGCAGTTAGAAGGAAATAGCTTGCTTGATGCCAGTCAAGGTGGTTCTTGACAGCCCTTGTCCAGTTATTTCCCGTGGTGGATCATTTCTAAACCTCCGAGGCTCTCAGAACTATCACAGGGCAGTTATACAAAGTGCTTGGAAAGTAACTCAGGCCCTGTGAGTCAACGCAGAAATTGCAAAACGTACGATTCGTGCCAAATAAATACCTCGACCCCTACGAGCAAGCAAGGCGACGATAAAACGAGATTCTCACAAACATTGTGGCTGTTGACGAGGGGTGTTCATTGAAGGTCATCAGATGCGACAATATCTTATTTCAGAGCTTAAGCGGACATGTAGTCGAGGAACTGGCTCAGCGGTCCGGATATAAAGCACACGTTTGTATCTGCAAGCCGTCAGCCAGTGCAGACTCTCCCGCTGCCCAGTGCAATACAATCATTATCATAGTCATCTTGGGGCCATCTATCTCTGGCCATTGGGGGTTCTGGCCGCACATATGGTTGCACTAACCACGTTGTTCAATTATGGACATGGAAAACAAACAGTCTACAGTTTCCTACGTGTCAGTGAGTCATTAGGCATAGGGTAGTCTAGACTATCTGGACATGTTGTTATGTTATGTAAGGAAAAATGCAATATTGTGAGTCAAGACAGCGACGTGTGCGAATTATAAATTGTTTATATTGCTACAGATATTTTGAGTAGAAATCCCGGACAATATCAAATGATCGTGGATAGGTCGTGGAATAGAAGCGCAGGAGTGCGTTTAGTTTATTTGAGGAAATTGAAGATACAATATACCTGGTGCTAAACTTCATTATTATTTGCGAGTACCCTATTAGTATTATGGTTATTTGCAATCAGCCCTGACGATCATTGGTTATAACTGAGAATTCAGTTCACTGTCCAGAGGAAAGAAAACATATATATATATATATATATATCATATTAATAATATTATCCATAGTAAGGAAGAGAATAAGCAAAGGTGGCCCCAACAGGTCCTCATAGTAATACCTAAAGGTTAAGAGCTGAGGCCTGTCAGATAGGGGAACAGCTAAGGGTCAGCTCGAAAAAAAAAATTATCCAAAACGTCGTTTCCCTTGATCTGGCGGCATTTAAACCTTTAGAGCCTGAAAGGGTTCTATCTTTAGGCTCCGCTTGATGGCATTCTGGTCGAAAACTCCTTGGCGCGTTCGTGCGTCATCACGCCTCTGCCTGTATAGGTTTGGCTTTAAACAGAAGCTCTGCAATCGATTCCATCCAAACGTCGACTACCGTTGACTGTGGAACTGACAGCTAAAGCGATCTTTACATTGGGAAGATGGCTTAATCGAGTTGAAAAATATAACACTAGCCTATTTACAGCAGCTCATCTCGGATGACAAGTTGCAATAACACCTGTTCTGTCTGAAGTCTGAAGTCATTCTAGTTTCTTTTCTGCTAAACCGAATTAACGTCTCGTGCTTGGCAACGTTCACTCAACACCTGTTTAACATAGTTAACAATGTTTCAGCAATGGCCAGATTCAGCGCTAAGATATACAATAGCGATTTAATAAAAAAATCTGAACAATATGTGAAAATTGTGATTGAAATCCCAATCGAAATCAGTACAACCGCGGGCAAGGCTGGGCGTAGCTCAAAGAGCAAAGTCCGCGGGTGACTTTAGTCAATCTACATACTATCGATCTATACTTAAAATAATACGAAAACTTCGTCTGTCTGCCTATTTTGTCGGATCGATGCGAACCCTTCATATAGGTTGTTCCGAGCTGACGTTTTGCTGTCGTTGTGTAGCTTATAGAGACATATTTTCAATATCGTCTCCTTTCGTCAACCCAGGAGTGTGTAACGAAATTATCCCTGTCGAATGTTCTCCAGACGACTCGATTCTACGTGGCTGAAATAAACCAATGCAGTTTAATTATCGAACTGTATATGTAGAATTTTACCTGAGTGAATCATGTTTGATTATTATTAATAACTAGTCTTGCTATCCCGTTCAACTGCCACGAAGCTTTGCCGTGTTAAGCCCAGCGCTGTGTTCACAGCGGAATTATTGCGTTTTTTGCTAATATTTGCAAATGTTTCGTGGATTGATTTAATAATGCGTTGGTGTGTGGTGGACGATGCGTATACGGTTGCTTCCGATGGGAGAGCAACAGAAAAAACAGCGGAAAACTAATGGATTATAATAGTAATGTTCCAGTTGGACAGCTGCGTTCGGGATGCGGGAGAGCAGAAGAACTACAACGAGATTCGCACTAATGAGCGAGAGCTTTCCTTCGGAAACTATATAGTATACGTTAGACGAAGAATCCCAATCAGAATCAATACAACCACCGGCAAAGCCGGGTGAGGCTCCAAAGACCGCTCTCGTATAACACTAAAACTCGATTGCCGGACGGGCGCCGGCATTCACTTCTTAGAATGTGAATCTCTGCCAGTGTGGCACCTAAGCACCTATAGATTGCAATTTGCTGTAGCAGAAACCGTCGACCTTGAATGCTGGAATGCAAGATGCTTGCTTACCAGTCGACCTTGAACGGAGTCACTCTCTCGGTTGGATGTTATTGCTGCAAGTAGCTTGCCTTCGCAAGAGCGGCCAGCCGATAATACCGCCAGCCTATTCGGAACTAACACGGCTGCTTGTGCAGGATTCCCGGCGTATTCGCCCACAAGCAGATGTCTCCTTGACAGCGTCTCCCTGAGCTAGATAAGGCGAAGCCGGAGGGCAAAAATACGCCGGCAATGGCAACGCAACAACATCAGCGAGTCCAGCATCAAGACCGGTATCCGGCCACCGCAGCCTGAATAGTTTCTCATATTCTAGACGAAGCGAAGAGAACTTCTCACTTTCCAGTGTTCTGTCGGTGTATATATACCTTATTGATGTAGCTTCAGCAATACAATCCCATACCGGGCAGTGTTTATTTGCCCTAACCTAAACTGCTTTTTTTTTGAGAGGAGGAAATATTCTTCAAACGCACTGACCCCACCAGAGACACCTTCCAATCTCCATGAAAGTGGGACCCGATCCAGTTCAGGGGGTTGACGTGGATGACAACACGCCTCTGCCTGCTAAAACCACCATCCTCCGCTGAGAGTCGATCTCTGCTGCTGAACTGTTGCAGCTGAACATTCGATCGGACTGGCTAACTTGTAAGCAAGCTGGTATCTTCCATGGTGTGGTAACTGGTAAGCTGTCTAAATAAGTTTGTTTAACTCATGTGTTCATGCTGTGTTGCTCGAGGGTTGCATAGCACATACGTGTCTGATGAAATCAGGAAGAAGTCTCTTTTCTTGTTATTTCTTTTGTTATTTTGTGATATTGTATTCCTTTTTGCATATTGGATTATGACCTCCTCTTGATCTAGGAGTGAAATAGCTTCCGCTGCAGAGAATCACCCACTACGTATGCGCCCTGCGGTATCGTGGAAGTTTGATTAGCTGAACCTAAAGTATTATAGCAAAACGTAAAATCGTCTCATTAGTCAATCCACGTGCCCATCAATGTGCGTGGCTTTTCATTCTAGCTGAGTTAGTGGGAAGCGACTTTCGCCCCTGTAATTGGTATTAGCAATTAGCAGCGAGTCGACAACAGGTTGGTAGCAGGGAAACGCTGTCTTATTATTATTTGCTAAATAATAATTGAGCCAATGATGGCAGCTGGAACAATTCGAATGCATATCGAAAGTCAGGATACGTTTCGAGAGGCCCAAACAGCCTACGGCGCATCATTTGCGGTAAGAAGACTTTTTCGCGAAAAATTCTATTGACAATAGGTTGCCCCAACCGTCGTCCAAAACGGGAAATATTTGTGCTTAATCTAAAACTATCGAGAATGTTTCTGCTCCATTGTCACGTACAACACGTGACTGTTGATTGAGCAATTCGCACACACCCTTACGAGAACGTTTGTGCACGAACAAAACCAAATGATCGATTATCTCAATCTCGCCAGCGAAGCAGTCCGGGCTTAATTACTCGGACTCTTCTCGATTTCTCCAAATTGATGAAGCCTAGTGGTTCAAGTCAAAGGAACCAGACTCAACCAGATTCGCTCAGAGGTGTCGATTTTCCAAAACTCGTTACACGTGCAGCGCGTTCTAAATCGTTTTATTGTACGTGTTGACGGTGGTCATTTTTTCCGTAGTATATATATATATACTAGATTGCTCTATTTTTCAACAGCTATTAGTTTGATATATATATATGTGATTGCTCCTAACTCCATATGACGACGGTACAAGGTTGCTTATTTCACGAAAACGGCTAGAATATTCGACGCATGACCACACACAAATCACCACAGACGACAGTAGCAGGTCATATGGAAGACTCTATCTGAGGGTGAACAGGCCCCATAGTTTCAGCTTTGTTCGTATCCATCCATGCACATCATCGACGGTCGACCAGTCGTTAAAACGGAGTAGGTTTTTTAAAATATTTTTGTCAGATCCTATCTAGGGGTGTAGCACTTCGGTTGAGATCTTTGGATCTTTGTCATTGCACCAGGACAGGGCCCCCCTCTCCTCGCCACGATTCTGCTCGCGATGCCGTAGCTCGATAAAGCAGAACTAGTCGATGCGTTTGATTAAAACCTCGCCGCATGTCCGCTTCTTCTCGGTGCGAATAGACGGGCCGGCTCTTGATAACAACACAACTGGATCTATGTTCGGACGGTCCACGCGGATCAACCACGTAGAGTGTAACGCACGCACGTAACAGCTCCTATATAATAATAATAGTAGACACAGAGCCATTGGCTGCCTATATATATAGACGGAGATAGTGGTGAAATTGATTGCGTGGCTGACGAATCAACCAGCTGAAACACCCCCAAGGGATATCCCGTTTTATTCCGACATAATGAATACCGGCAGCTTGGGCAGCACACGGTAATACCTCAGTTACTACTCAGTTGGATTTTGTCTAACTATCTATGATCCGTTTATATAAGGTAACGTGCCTAAAACAAAATGACTCACTTAGGCGCGCAATCCACAAATGTATGAACCGAATAGGTTCCTTCCTCGAGAAATATGGGCGTATACGTATTTCGAATCTTCGCGATCTTAAATAAAACGTCTCGTTTACAACAGAGTCAAGCTCGTCAATTTGCAAGAGAACCGCTCACAAACATGTTTCATAAACCTATACGTAGATATACCACCTGCCACCATATTCCTATAAAGCGTTCTCGAAACTCAGGCACGATGTTTAGCGATTATTCGAGCTCTGTTTAATAATAGGCCTGTATGTTTTCATTACAAATGAATGTTTCTTACATCTGAATGTATCGTATTCGTTCGGTTCAGCTGTCGGAAACATTTTGCAAATTTTCGTGTTGTTTCCCGAAAATTAACACTTATCTCAAGGCATACATATGAAGTGTTATCAACGTAAACCTACGCTCTCATCAGTATCTGGGGTCTGCGTGCACATGGATATGACTCACATATATGCGGCCCCGTAGATAAAGTCAGCAGCCGCTAATTCGGCTCCTACTGAATTAGACACACACACACACACAAGCAGTTCGACTTTGACGGTCGTCGTACTAATTGCCGGAGTGGGCCCGTAATTGGACTCACATTATTGCTAGGTGGGTCCAATTACGAGACTACCATATCGGTGGGGCAGTTCAAATTTCAGACTTTAGGACTTCGCCCTGGAAACAGCTAACATTTTCACACGGGCATAGATCGTTTATAGTTTCAAAATCACCGCTCTTCCGTACAAGAACAAAAAAAAAATCCCCACACTCTTCTGTACACCCTGTCATTGCTCCTAACCGAATGCAGAATAAGATTGTGCAATATATACAAATTCAAGTGTTTCTTCCGCACACGCTCCTCCACTCGCGTGTTCCGCATCTAGCTTCTTCTGCAATTTCCTTTTCAACCACCTTCACATTTGCCCGCTTGCCCGCCCCCTGCAGACGACCGGAGAGGTACTCACTCCAGGGGAGCTGCTGCTGCTGCTCCGATCCATCGGGCTGCAACTAAAATAGCTTGGATGTCGTTCGACGTTTTCGAGCCATGGCAGCGCAGCGAAGCGTGTTCCTACCGCGATCAGCGTTTCATTCGCTGCTGGCGGACGACCTCGCTAGGATACGCTGCCCCTGTCTTTTACACAGCCAAGCGCACACACACACACACACTACCTCAAAAGGTTTTATGGTGCCCAAGGGAATTCACCTCTACACGGCGCATGCCTTTTAGTTGTCTAGCACTTTTCGATCTATTTGCAATCGCAATAGTAGAGTAGATTTTTAGGTAAGCGACACAGGGAGAGAGGGGGTGGTGTGTAGGGTAGACAGTAGATAGTTGTGATGGTCTACAGTCTCCAGTATATGCATGTACGGTCCGCCGCTCAGCCATTCTGATGTTTTGTACAGCATATATATATATATATATATATATATATATATATATATATATATATATATATATATATATATATATATACTGCGTATAGTTCTTCGGCTATTCGGGTCGAGTGGCTCTCCTTTCATGTAGCTTTTCATATAACAGATCAAAACGCAGGTAATTTGTGCTGTTGTCTTGTGTTTGATAAAGATTGAGTTGCCATTAAGTTACCGAGCGTGTCCATAGGAAATGATAATTGCTAGTTGCGAGTTAGGTAAAATGTCGCGGTGAAATGTGCGGGGGTATATCACGTTTTCACTGAAAAACCGTATATATATATATATATCCGACTAATCTATCTATTTTTGATATGCTGAAAATATGTTTGGCTCCCTTGAAGAAGCCGGCAGCGACCCACAAAAGCATCACACGTTACGATACCAAACGGACGAAGCTTCCCTCACAAAAAGCGTACAATCAAGTTTAGCTTCATAAATTATGGTTTAATACTTTAAGATCTACTATACGCATAGAAATAAATATTACCCACTGTTGTTACTGGCCCACAAAATGTATAAACAGATAACTCAAATCACATCGTTAGTCTTTCTGATTTTTAATATTTAATTGTAGACATCGTTCATTCAATGCCTGATCGAGTATAGACTATTTCAAATAACAATTGACGACAAAATTGCCAACAATCATCCTAGACATACAGCTAACAGCCAGTTGTCTACATAATAGGTATTATATTAAATATATTGAACATGTCGAAAGTGTTCTTCATCAGTATATAATTCTGCATTAATTCAGAGAAATAGACATATACTAAATAATAACGGGCTAGCAATAACATGTTGACATTTTCGTGTAAATACGATAGAAGCATAAAGCAGCAGAGGGTTTCACACATTTACGTAACGCGTTCGTGTCCGTTATAAATGCTATGGCCTGTCTAGACACGAATCTGAATTTATGTTAGTTGGCGATAGACGCGGATAGACGACAAGACAGTCAGGTCATTCAGATTTTCTGCTTGTCCTAGAGAATAGCGTCTTATATGATGATGGCGATGATGATGATGATGAGAGTATTCGCGATTTAATTTATCACGAATAGGTTGAAAATGTTGCCTAAAGCTGCTCTATTTTCAAATTTAGGTTCTAGTTGATTTGAAACAAGCCAAAAAGAAGAAGGGGCGTTACTCATGAAATCTCAGTACAATACAAATCAGTTGATAATTTGCATTATCTAATTGGCCATATTGACGTGACGTCAATTCGTAAATTTCAACAATAAAAGCAATGCTACAATTTCAAACATAGTTAGTTGCCAGCTTATGTACGTGGCTCGTCGTATGATTACCTCGCCGACAGGGTCGGGCCTTGGTAACGGACATCGAATTCAACTCACTTCGTACTAGCTGCAACGGCCCATGGGAGAGCCAGCGATGAGCTATCGTTACTCGATAAGCGGTAATAGCCTGCAGGGAATCGCATTATGGAATGAACGTTTGCAGATAGCACAGTCGGGACCATTTTTGCTTTGATGTCTTCCGGGCAGATGCAATGGACGAAGCATCAACAAAACATTTGGGTTTGGAGATTCCGCAGTTTCGGCTCGGTGCGGTATCAATGATGTTAGTGCCATTGTTAGCCCTGCGCAACGACTTTTTTTAGACTTACTTACTGCCCGCCTCTATTGTGTGTTATATCATCCTGATCCACAACGCGTTTCATAGCAATACTTGGTCACTTTCTATTGGCGCAGTAGTTACCCGCTGTCGGGTAAAGCAATCTAACCGGTTAGGCGACCTTGTTCCGCGGTGTCGAACATCCACATGATGGTGGTGAGAGGGAACACCCGCAGTGTCGAAGACCCATTGTGGAGAAGACAAAAAAACTCGTACTCGAAAAATAAAAACCAAACAAAAAACCAAAAATAAAGCAACATAACCACGTGGAATTTCTCTACATAAATAGACTTCATCTGTACGCACCATGCGATTTCGTCTGGCACCCCCCTCCCCAATGAGAGGGCACGATTATATATATACATATATTATATATATATATATATATATATATATATATATATATATATATATATATATATATATATATATATATATATGACCCAATTGGGGGATTGGAACACGCTGGGGTTAGAAATTACCCAGCGGGTTGACCGAGACCACACGAAAGCTTGCTTTTGTTCGCTTCACGGATGGGAGCGCTCATGAGGGTCGCACCGATGCTAATTCATAGAACAATGTTTTCAGAGAGACTCGCCTTACCGTCGAAATGAATAGGCCCTACAATTAATAGATGAATAGAGTAACCCTTTCCTACGGAGACAAATAATGATAATTAATTACTCAACAGAGATGTGGAACGTGGAGGTTGGTTAGGTTGATGTTGTGACACAGCACTGCCTCGAGGGTTTCAACATGTAAACATGCTAGAAATATTGCTGAGTTAACCAGCCAGTATCCGATGTAGCGCGTGCCGAACAAAAGTGGCTGCCTTTATCTCATTTGAAGCCTACTTTATACATACATGCAGAGAGTGGGTGAGCGATCACTATTATTATTATTATTATTATATGTTAGTTTGCCCGCTTATAACGCCTCACCATAAAACTGGACAGTTCTCATTATCATGGTAATTAATTGTACACCAGGTGAACAAGAGCTAATTAGTAAACGATAGCTTTCATTTCTATTGTATGAGAACATGAATAGACCACAATGTTGTCGGGTACGAAAACCGAGTTACACGTATGTATTAAAACGAGTTCAATATTGTTAGTTCTGTTTTAATGGATATAGACAAGTGTTGCAAATCGCGTGATCCTGATCGTGTGTACGCTCAAGTGATTTCAAATCATTATTTTGTTCAGCGCAAATTGACGACACCGTCGACGGTCGTCGTCCGCCACCTTGATCCACTCTGGACCGCCAACGAAAAACCCGCCCAACTGTTGTATACATCGATGCTATATATATATATATATATATATATATATATATATATATATATATCTATATATATATATATATATATATATATATATATATATATATATATATATATATATATATAAAAGCACTCGTACGAACTTACCATCGACCTCTGTCTATGTGAGATGTTTTCGGCGCATCTGTTTTTCTTGCTCCTCTATCGCCCTCGAGCGGCCGGGCATCTGTCTGGTTGCCGCCTGCAGGTTACCAATATTCGACCACTGCATTCTATGGAGTGCACACTAGTAGCGATGCATAGCAATGAGTGAGGAAGTAAGCGGCAAGTGACCCGGTCATCGGGTACAACTCGAAGGGATGCCTTGAGCAATTTGGCCAAGTTCGCCAGCGCGCCTATACGCCTGCCCTCAGCACGCCCGGCGCCCCAAAACGCTCGGCTGCTGACACAGATCGAGAAAGAGGAGCGAGAGAGAGAGAGAGAGAAAGAGAGAGAAAAACGAACCGCCGCTAGTGCAGCGTAGTTGTGGTTGTTGTTGGATGCCGTTGAGAGTGAATACATAGGTACATCCATAGGGTCAGCGAGGAAACGTTCTGCGAAACCTCCCACATTTGCAAGGTAGTCCCAACAACTTTGCGCTGTGTGAACAATTGGCGACAGGTTAGTGACTTTTGGAATCAAGAAAGTTCAAGCGGAAATGTTGGCAGGAATTTTGCAACACACGAATATAATTGCTCTGCTGATTGTAGAGGCAGCACGTCAATGTGGTAATTGCGTTCCCTCGATCGCTTCCCGTTCATCGTGACCAAAGAACGGCTACTTCTCAGAACTGGCACAGGGTTTGCATATTAGTAAGCAGCACACGCTTGTCTTACCACCGTCAGTCGCTATTGGCAAAACCCAGTCAACAAGCAAATAATATTGAGTTTTCCCTTTCTCATCAAGGCCCACACAGACGAGCGCAAGCCCACAAGGTGTAAGACCATCTCACAAGAGCTGGTATATATCATGGATAAGGAACACTAGGGTGTATTGTGTGTCCTATCTGGTTGGGGAATACCACATGTAACAGGCGGCAGTAACGGCGAGTCCGCTGAAAGGTGGGTCTCGTATGACCCAACGAGCAAAGTGAATTTTTGACTTCGTCACAACTCGGAGATCGTTGCTGGTCAAGTCGATGGGAGCGTGCGTTCTTAGACGCCGTATCAGATACTCGTTTTTATTTCTCCCACATCATGTGTATAGCTAATACTAGGATAATGGACGATTCAAATTCGTAACAACCAAACCGTAATTAGTCATATTCATATTTAAGACTGAACTCAAATAAAAGCGGAACATTGACTTATTAAAACGATCAGCGCCGTCGCTTCGACGGCTGAATCACTGGCTGTAAAAAAGTCAGAGGCCGCAGGTTCGAATCCCGTTGCATGACATAAAAGAGAGCTTAAGCATTGTAGGCAGTTCCTTTAATAAATCAACACCATTACCAATATATAGTATATTCACGGTATGCTCACAGGTTTCTCTCCCACATTGGCAAACGGCATATGCGTGCGTTATCTTCCCGATTAATTTTGGCGACCTGGGTATGCTTCGAGTTTAGCGGATCACCTTCCTTCACAATCACACATAACAGAGTAAGCTTAAGCAGCGACAAGTACCGAATGCCATTGGGGCGGTCATCCCCCTCATCGGGTGTTCTTGCTGCATTCGTGAGGTATTCGCAGGATATTATCCTGATCATCTGTTCAACTCTATACACCGTGTGAATGCGACATTAGTTCATCACCAAGCTACAATTATCATATGCGGGCACATATAGAAGAGTGTAGGTTTGATTGGGTCAAGCGTACCGCGGCAAACCACCAAAGCATTCAAGAAATAAGTCACAAGCAACCCATAGAGTGGCTCGTTGCTCGTTTAGGTTCGTCGAATCCTCTTCCGTACAGCGTCCATAGAACGGTGTAGACAAGCGGCCCGTGGTACATCTACCATATCATAGCTGTCGTACTCGGCAGCAACGTACGGAAACGACTTATAGTAGGCGTCGACATCCAGGCAACACACAGCGAAGATGGACGGAGAGCGACAGCGGTGACGGTACTACTGGTGGTGTTTCGCCTGGGTGTTTCTGTATCATGTGCAAATGAAGCGTCTAATGACAGCGCGTCCTCGTCTATTACATGGCCACGACGGATCCCAGAGGGGGTGTAGATTAGTGGGCCTACACAACACCCCGACAGCAGCTAAGTGAAAGCGGACCGAGGAGTACCTTTTTTACTGGCTTACGAGCAGACCCCCTGAGGACCCCCGCATCAGCGTTCAGTCTGTCACAGATGGACACGGTTCGTTCATTCGGCGGTGCAACACGCAATTATGGTTTACCACATACACCGGGTTGTTTTTGTCGTACGCATGATGCAATGCTTACTATCTACCGCTTTTTGGGGGGTGCGCTACAAAGATTGGATTAAAGTTTGTGAAGGTTACGCGAACATTGCCTCGTATAAAGGTAATCCTCCCCGGCTGAGTATTCTACGATTCTACTTGTACCTAATCTGCTCGGTTGAATCCACGCGTCAAACATATCCTTAGTGCGAATGCTATATCCAAACATGAGTAACTAATAGTGTTTCACTAATCAACTGGACCTGAAGTCGATCACAATCATAGAGGAAGGGAGACTAGATGCATACGGTTCTGATTCATAGGTAGTGGGTCTCTCGAACAAGTACGACGTTAGGGGGGAGGATTATGTCTCGACGGCATTTCAGCTTTAGAGTTCAGAGGGAGCCGAATAGTTAGGTATATATCAAGTCATATATCTATGCAGTACCGTGGACGTTAAATGTTGGCTGCGGGTCAGCCCGGAAAAATTTCAAATTTAAATTTATTAAGTCATATATCGATATGTGCACTAATAGAACTCAATTCCTCGTTGTCTATGCGTTTGTTTGACTCTTGGCAAGCCCACTCTCTGTGTAGAACGTTTTTCTCATTTTTGTGTTTACAGATAGAGTTTTATCCTTTAGAGACAACCACCCGATTCTATTCTGCCTCAGTGTTCAACAGATGCGACGCCCGCAGACAACTAAGTAACGAAACTAGCCGGAGTTAGACCATTACATAACGAAAGGATAAACATTCGAAATAAGCTCAAATATATGTTAGTACCACATAGCATAATCACCAAGGATAAATGGAGCTATACAGAGCTAAGATATCTATGGTTTAATCTGAAAATAGTTCCGAACGATGGCGCTAAGATGATATGAAAATATTTTGTTGTTTGTGGTTAATGTTTACCTGTATTATGTAACTACTTGTATTGAATTTAGATTGAACGGGGTGGCGAACACCGCCAACCGAAGTAAAGTCAGTAATCGAATTTGCCAGCTCGAAATCTGACCAGTTTCACGCACATTACTATATTATTTTCATTAGAGGACAGCAAGCTTCTCCGCGTGGGACATGAACGCCCCAGGCGAATTTGACTGTCACCTCCGCGAAGATCGAGAAATCAGAGAGCGACCAGCACCATTCGCGCACATCGATCGAGTCCTAATTCGTAGTCAAGTTCAGCGTTACAACAAAATATCTGCTTAGGGAGGGGGGCGTCTCTCAATGACTGTTCCGACACCGAATTTCATTATCAACGCATGTATTATTTGATTACAATATGCCACCACTGATCGTACCCGACTGGCGACATCTCACGTAACAGAGCTATGTGACTTATACATATAGCAAGTATTGGCCTCTCTCTCTGTCATTTTCTCTTACGAGTATAGGGAGATACGCAACTATTTGCAATCTGGAAGCGATTTCAATTTATTTAATAATTATTTTTATATATGGATCTATAGCTACACGATATTAACTATACGAATCCTTGCGGCGCGTATCTTCGTAGCCTCTATCGTAGCCTTCGGAGCATAAATTTGTTCTTAGCAGGTAACATCCGCTGGTTTTTAATCACTGCTATCTGGCGACATTAGAGTTTATCTATATCACATTATTTTTAAGATCTTGCGGAATATTGCTTCATTCATTCGATACTGAGATGTATATTTTCTTTAAGCAATCTTGTGGGCAGACACGAGAATATTTGCATTTCCAACATAATCCCTCGTTCACCAAGTAAACAACGGCTATATTGTGCCTTATCGCCAGCCATTCGACGTATATATTGGGCATATAACACATGTACGGGTCTTGCATTTACTTCGGGAGCATTCAGGGCAGCAATCTCTATGTCCCCTCTTCGCGTTGATAGAGAACTCGGACCAGCCATCTTATTTAAAGGCTGTTCGACTTCAGTCGCTCCAGTTGCTCAGTAATACAAGCTGAGACCCCTAAGATGTAGGGGCTCCAGGTGTCGAGTAAAACTATCTCTCAGCTGGATTTTCTTATGTGGAACGTAAACATCCCCGTGGCGACGTTCGTATACCAACCAACAAAGACACGACTCGGCCATATAAAACAAACAATTCGGAGGTGAAAATAACCTTCTTCTATAGCCGAATACCTTCTTCTCTTGCCCGAGTTAGCCAGACACGGACGCTTTTCGCTACCACATAGCAGCAGAGCTGGTTCGTACGAATCGTCCTGCAAATTAAAACAAACACCTCCCATACTAGCAGCAACCGCTCACAGCCTAATCCCCAAAGCAATGTGCAGCACTTCTTGGCGATTTGTAAAAACAATAAAAGACGGAAACGCGTTTGCACCTCGCATTTCTTCGTCAGCGAAGGAAAGTGATGCCACAACGAGACACCAACCAGGACAAAATCTCAAAGGGCCCTTATGCCTCCCACGAACCAGTTGGGAGTTTAGATACGCGCGGACCGTGACCTTGCTGAGCATAGGCGTTCGCTGTATCCAGACTCACGACAACGAGCAAACAAGGGGTAGCAGTACGAAGCTTCATATTGGACAAGGTAAAATGATATGAGAATGCACGTGTACAACATGGATCTTAGGTTTCGCAGCGGTAAGCAGTCACAGCGAGTAAGTTGAAGGGCAGGTGGATCTTCCAGAAATCTGGCAGATCATTATGTCTCCAATATTAGATAACAATAAGTAACAACCCAGTAGAAGGACTATCACGGAGTGACCTATATTATTATTATATTTATTTACAAAGCTCGAGAACAAAAACCCGACCTCAAAAAGGCGTCACTAAAAAGTCAATAAATACATAACGTCCGGTGAAAATCTGTATAAACGAGCTGATTGTTCACTTGAGCAGAAGAAAACTCCCCTAATATACGCGACTTCTATGACACTCGAATGCAACTGTTTATGCTAATAATAGTAATAAGTCCCTCGGACTGTTCACGATTTTATACCAATAGCACTTTCCATACAAAACCTAAGTCCTTAACAGGAGTACCGAGCACGAGGTCAATCGGGACATACTGCATATTATTCGCACTATGAGCTTTGGGAAGATCTAATAATTAATTATACCTAAGGCTGACAACTGCATTTGGCAGTACGCATTAAACCTACATCGCTTTCGTTAGCAAACGAGTACTCTATATTATGATTAACTTGAATCATATTCATATTCTACTGTACTGCGCTGAGAGTAACGGACTCAATGGCTTTTTATTTTTCTATCGTGTACGTTGCACACGTTGATAACATATACAGTGTACACCTTTATTGATTTCTCCATCATTGTGCATTGATATATATATGTATATATATATATATATACGCCCTGTACAAAAGAAAGAGCATCGAGCGAGCGAAAAAGAGATAGAGAGAGATAGAGATCGAGAGACGTGTGTATGATAATAAACGGAGATTTTGAATATCAGCGCAGTCCCTGTTGTAATTGTGATATCAGCGAGACGGAGGACACTCAAAGAGGACACTCTTGTATAAAAGCAACAACAATGGTTCGTCGGATTCTCTCTCTTTCTTGGTCTCTCTCGCTCTCTCTCTCTCTCTCTCGCTCAATTCCACTCGTCCCACACGGGCCCTGGTCCACGAGCCCGCGACAGCCGAATTGGTCGTCGCTGCCGTCGTCTTCGTCTTCGCTGCAACGCTGCCGGCGACGGCACCGGCGGAGCCGGGGGGTCGATAATGTGCTCTTCTCCCTGCCAGCGGCGAAACACCGCCGATGATCAATAATCAATAATCGTGGTAGCAGCAGCAGCAGCAGCGGCAGCAGCAGCAACTCTGCCTGCCTGTCTGCAATGCTTCCCCAAGCCACTCACCCAAGAATAGTCGTAGTAGTGGTAGTAGTCGCTGTAGTCGTGTGTCCTCGGTCCCGGGGCCTCCGCCATCCGCCATTCTGGTCCAGCTAAGGCGGAACCGTAGCAAGGGAGCGGTGCTTCTATGTGTGTGTGCGTACGCCTGTCCTTATGCAGACGCCATTCACGTCTTCCGCCTCATCCCGCTCGCATTACGATTACGCGAGTATTGGCTCGGAGTAGCTGAAAGAAACTAACTGAGAGTGAAAGAGCCGGCGGGTGGTTGGAAGCAAAGGAGATTCCACTCGAAGGTGATCGTGGTCGCTTCGTCGGTGACAGGCGAAGCAGAAGAAATCCGAACTTTACTCGATGCCTCGTGCGATAGGGTGTACTTTTTAAGAACTCGTACAGATGAGTGAGAAATGCTACCGGCAGATAGTGCCTGGGTCGCAAAGGGAGGCGGATGGATATACTGGTTATACATATATTTGATATGCCGTGAGTAAACCAGCAACATCGTATGGTATAGATGAAACCCTGTCGTGTTTAACACCTGACGTGGTATTTAGCTGCGGCTATTTTAATACGCCTCCGATTTATGATTGTGCGATGCTATGCGATTTAATGAACCGCACGGTAAAGCGCGGGTGTAACCTTCTGATTCAACAGTCGTAAATGTTTTCGGACGAAACAGGAAATTATCTGATCATATCTGCTGAGGTGACTGAAAACCCGCTGTGCGTATGGACGAAACTTTCTGTTCGATCTCTTTCCACAAAGACAAGAGAAAGAGAGAGAGAGAGAGGGGGGGAAAGCACACTTGTTATTAGGTTATATCATATACCCTATAATTCTTGTTGTTCTTACTATATGCTAAAAGATTTTGTCGAGCGCAAGCACGATAGAAAAACCTTTCACGACCAATGTCGCACTGTCGAAATAGCGCAAGAAATGAGGCTTCTAAATATAACTTCCTTGCATGCCCTATCGGTTTATAAATATATGTCGTTACAACTTTCCATCGGTGGGCACGGTATCCAATTATCGCCACAACCGTGTTTCAGCATCATAACGACCATTATCTGTCTGTAGACTCGAGACGTGACATGTAAGGGAACTTAAACACTGTGACAATTGCAGTTCTTTTAATAAACCAATAAAGTATCTACCTTTATATGGAGGAAAAATAGAAATATAGAAAAAAATAGCTTTTTCACCAAAGACAGGAATCGTAAAGGGTATCGTTGATCGAAAATATATCAAGCAAATATGTTGGCATGACTTCGAAATAGTGTTTTTCATATTATTCCACAATTTGTTTATAATTGAAACAGAAAAGTTAAATTGTGTGATCCTACGCTCGCAAGGAGGCGTGTACTCAGTACGGGTCTCAGCCAGCTGATAAATATTATGTCTATACCATTATAGATAAATAGATATCCTGTAGAAATGAATTCACTAAGATTTCTCTAAACACCTAGATAAGAGATGCATTTGTAAGTAAATACATCTATCAATAAATAAATCAATACATTTAGTCGGTGTTGTGGATAGACCTTCTTTTAGACAATTTTTCAGCTTTCCAAGCACATTTACTAATAGAGAAGGTTTATATAGAAAATATCCTCATACACCATATTTCCATCTGATAATAGGAAACCTTCTGATAAAACGAACAAAATAGTTATCCCTCGACCAAATCTAAATTAGCTATTAAAGCATTTCACGTATGGTACTACATTTCTAATGCAGCGCCTAATGTTTGGGTTCCTTTTGCTACTTCTGGTACAGGCCAGGATTGCATACAAGCTTAATTAATCTAACAGGTCAGGATTACAGCTATCATATGCAAACTAAATCCGCATTCGACTGTTTACACAATGACTATATAAGATTTATCTAAAATGGAAACACTATCGATCTCTTGTGCGCCCTCACTCTGGCAACGTCCTTGAACCGCTATATGCGGACTTTGTTGTGACACAGGTTATTATCGAACCCATGCAATCACGAACCATAATGTATAGATAGACACCGAGCAAAAGCGGGGCTAGTCCATCATTAAAGACAAATGCGGGCACGATTACGAATACACGTAAAACCAAGAATGGTACAAGTATATATATATATAGATATAGATATATTCGAACTTCTCACAAGCCTCGTTGCTGATCGCAACGTTACTATTAGGACGATGCGTTTCATACATATTTTGCATTAGTGATGTGTTACATCACCACGCCGCCCTCTTACGCTTGGGTTGATTTTGGCAGAAAAATGCACCAGGCGGAAGCGAATCTCAAATGCTAAGCGCGCGTGGTAGTCCCTGCTTGACGGCCCAGAAGGACGCGATGCGAGAACCGGAAGTCACTTAAGCCTCCCCAGGAAAAGGTTACTCACTGGTTACTGACGAGAAGGTTAGCCCCCAAAAGAGCCCAGAAGCGGAACTCACCTCGAAGGACAGCTGAGTTATGCAGCCTCGAACGAGACCAAGAGGTTGCCCCGACTGATCGCCGCTAGCGCGAACACAGGACCGGACAGTCTCAGACATCACAGACGGAGAGATTTGTTATATTAGTGCTATTAGACGATTTGGTTTGTAGAGGGTGTAGATTTGGTTTGTAGACGTTGATTACGTTTGTATTACGTTACGACTGAATATAGATTTACTTTACTTAGGAAATCGAAAATGCGCTCTTTCTAAAGTGGGAAACTTTCCTCGCAAACGAGTACATTCGTTCCCTTTAACGCATGCGCGAACTATTACATCTGATTGTTGCAGTAAACATTGGAATGATATAGTGTACAGTAGATGTCGATTTCATTTTTACCCCCGGGATGTGCTCTAAGGTGATTACTAATTACACTAAACACGTACAAGAACAAACTGCTGTGCTGAATATCCGTGTTCCGTAGCGATCCTATAAAAATTGAGATTCTAAAGAAGTGCATTTTCGACATCTGCTTTGCAACTGTTTTCGGAAAGCCGAAATCGCGCCTTAAGCAATTTTCTTCTCGACGATGCCAGGTCGCTCATCGCTAAAAACGTTGGCCCCCAAGCGTTCGAACAGAAAGTTCGCCAGCGTTCGCTGGACAGATTATTATCATCCGCGCTCATTCCCGAACCATATAAGTGACGAAACATGTACGAATGAACAAGACCTCAAAAACTCGTTGAACAAATTCTTCGACGGCAAATCTGCCCGAGTGATGGACTTAGACATTTAGTGGACAGGTGGGAAAATGTATTAGGTAACAGAGCTTGGTAGCTATGCAACGACAAATTAGGCGAGTTGGTTTCCATTTCCAAGTTTGCAAAAAACGGCGAGACCTTATCCGGCAACCTCCTACAACAATATGAAAATACATTAACAAACCATCTATCTTCCTCGTGTCGTAAAATGCCGCGTGTTCTTTAGGTGGAATGAGTTTTAGTTACAATGGCTCAATGAGTTTTAAGCCCTCTCGTCATCTCACAAGGGTCGTGTTGTTTTCGACCGTCTATATTTCGAGCAGAGAACTTTCATATAGTTTATAAAAGCGATTCATCACTCCTGGAAACAGCTACACATACCAACCAGCAGCCATCATCTGAGAAATAACCAAACAGTCGGCGAAACACTCGGTAGCGGGTGTAGACGGCTGTTGCTTACAGCACACATCACTGCTAGGAGACGTGCGATCATCGCTGACAACCAGAAGAACACATACTTGTGAACTTGAGAATAGCTAGTAAGATCTACTTCTTTTTTCAAGCTTGATCTGGCACTATTATTAAAAGTTTTCCCACTAGAAAAAATGACTCTAACATCCACCGCCGTGGCTCAAATCACCGACATTCCTCTCTCCTCCCATCCAGCTCTCTCGCTCTGTCTCTCTTTCTGCTGCGCGTCGGTCCGCGAGATACAAAACGAGTACATACAAGCGGAAGGAACGCAGTCTGGCTTCTTCAAGAGCGCTGTCTCGGTTTCAGAACAATAGGCCTCTCGTGTCGCTTCTTGGCGGCATGATTTAACCCCTTCCCCTACACTTCGTGCTTTTCCATTGTATCGAAATTGGATTCTACTTTAGCAGACAGTTGCAGAGTTTGCTGCTTCACCCGCTCACTCACTCAGGACACTTTTTGCACAGCATCGGTTTTTCGGAGGGAAGAGCTTCAGGAGAGAAGTCCTGGCACGAGACATCGTCCTCTATTTCGTCGCGCTGTTCAGCACAGAAGATACTAGGGCTCCATCGATCGACGCTTCCATCCAAATATCTTGGGCTGTCCGCAGGGACCCGAGGGGCAATTTCGCGCTAACGCGCATCCAGACTAGCCTGCGCGACTGTCCTCGTCCACGGGCTAGCCAAGTCCGACACTTCGGACTGAGGCGATACCGTTTCGATCAGAAAATAACGTAGGGAACTCTTTGGGGTGTCCGCATAACGTCGTAGCGTCAGTGTGCTGTTGTAACCTTTAATTTGGGACGTTCTCACAATTATAACCGCCAGATCTAACATGTCAACTACGAGCATTACATTTGGTTAGGTTCTTCTCTAATTTATATACATGGCCCGTTGACATATTCAATTGAAGTTGCACAAGTCGTAGGTGCAAAGTATGCCCTGTAATCACGTGAGACTCAGTGAATCATACTGGCTCAAATGTTCCTGCCTACAATATAGAAAATCAAAAGGCATATACGGCTCTGTACATTAATTGGCAGAAATAAGCAGTCACTTTCAACGAAGCCAACATGAACCACAAAAGCAACTTTGCACCTTATATACATATATATATATATATATATATATATATATATATATATATATATATATATATATATATATATATATATATATATATATATATATGAAAGATGGTGCCAAGTTGATTATCATATTGAGAGTATATTTTACTTAGTTGTTATTGGTAATTACTTCTAGATTAGCAAACCGACCGATATGCGACCGAAAATGAGCGACCATAATAACTA
Source organism: Stratiolaelaps scimitus (assembly GCA_019614645.1). Lineage (NCBI taxonomy): Eukaryota > Metazoa > Arthropoda > Arachnida > Mesostigmata > Laelapidae > Stratiolaelaps > Stratiolaelaps scimitus. Next base: position 770,564 of record JABWDB010000078.1, read on the forward strand.
TTATCCTTTTGCGTCACTCGCACAGCGTTACCCTCGCTGGAGACCCCTTTCTCTGATACCATCAAACAATAATTCTGATTGTACTTGTTCGCCCTTAGACAAAACTCCTTGAAAAGCGCTCTGTGCGGTCGATAAGAACTTACCTTGACATATAAGAGAACTTAAGCATTGCAAAAATTGCAGCTCCTTTAGTAAACTAATAAACCTTTACTTTAAATCTCAGTGTCTGCAGTCTGAATCCTAGCCAGCTATCGATACGCAGCTGATATCTATCGATACGCAGACTTTCGTTTATCAGTTTATTACCTATATTCATACAAAGGGTTTATTTCTTCAACCGACCTGCCTATAGTGGCATCTCCATACACGCATATGACCATTACAAGCGTGTTGCCCAGCAAACAACATTTAGTATTTCAGGCACATTTAACTTCATTCAAACGAGTCAGGGAGCCTCTTCCTTTTGAAGGCCGTTACCATTCGGTCAGTTCAGTTTTAACTGTTCCTAAACTCAACATGGTTACGTCGCTAGCCAACAATGTGTACAACACGCTGCAAGAAGAGTCCATAGCTTATTATCCACCGACTTAGCCAGCCAACAAGGCTGATGCTAGCCTTGTCGCAGCTGTGGACAAACTTCGCCAGACTTCTCGAACAAAGTTTCAACCCAAACAATGAGGCGTCTTCCAGATCGTCTTCCTTTGTGTGGCTTCACTAAATTAGATTAGCTACGAAGCGTCACGGCCGCCGAGCTGCAAGACAAGCCTAACCTAACAGACAGAAAGCGTTTCATCAGCACTCGTTAGACACGGCACGGCTCCATAGTGCGAACAGAGTTAGGTCTATACATCTATTAAAGGAGGATTTTTTGTTCGAACATTCCCAGCTTGACGGGAGAGATCCGATGGGAGCTCGACCGCTCGAGATGTGGGCGGACAGCAAGGGAGAGTGCTTTATATTTTTTGGAATTCGAGTTTCCTGTCTACAACTCCAAACGCTTGCGCTCGACGGCGCGGTTCATTTCTTAATGATGTGAGAGCTAACGCACATAATGTGTCTTGTATTGTGAAACGTCTGAGCTAGTTGTTGATGCATTCGTATTACGGATGAGAACGGAACTCGATAGAGCTCGTGATTTTTATTCATTGAGGATCCTTAGAGGATCCAGCATCATTATGAATGCTAGCCAAATAGCGTTAGCCGTCTCGGTGGTAGAGAACCCTTGCCAGGGCTTTCAGATTATAAACGCTCTTCGAATTAGGTGACGGTTGAAACACAATATGAATGCGGGCAAACCAAGACCGAATAGACAATGAAGGTGGAGAATTGGCTCTATTATTGGCAACATCCAATCAGTTAACGCGTTGGCTTACCAGTAATGTTGCCAATATTCAAGGCAATTCAAGGCTGACTCTCCGCTGGGATGACCTTGTGCATACCTGGAGTCTGATCACAGTGTGCGCCTTGAAGGGTGTCCATTGTGTAGTACCTCGGTTATTCCGATTCCAAGTCTACTTCAGTCCGGCTTCCAAGACCTTCTTCCTGATCTGTTACGATCTAGTTGTCAGAGTCTTCGTCTTGGTACATATTCACACCGTTAGAACACTTGCACAGGCCTCGTGCTGATAACGAATGTTGGGATTTGGTCATTGCTAGGTTACTCAGCTGGTTGTATTGAGAATTAGCTCTAGACTCTAGATTATATCTAACTATCATAGTGAGGTCACACGAAGGTTTTAGGAATAGCCACTCGGTATCGCTAGCCGGTTCACATAGGACCCTGTCTCAGGTTGGACTCAACCCAGCCACACCAGGGACTCCGTTTTATTAGTCGTCTCTGAGATGCCCACCCTACTGAGCTCTTCATTCCCGAGCAGAGCCCCTCACTCCCATTGGTGGGGCCCCCTCCGTCGTTACGTCCAACAATGGACATGTTCAGCGCACAGCAATGTCTTATGCTGAACAGAAAGTACCTGAACTGATAGATATTATAAAGGTTCATGCAGATAACTAAAATACAATCAATTTATGCATGTCTCTGTATCTTCGGATTTTAAATTTGCAAGTTTTTTTCATGTCTCTCGATTTGTGGCCAATATTTTGTGCTTTGGTTATTATTATTATTATTATTATTATATGTTCGTGTGTATAATGCCGAAGACATCAATCATATACGGAATACATTTACGGGTCATTTAAGGGTCAGTCTTACGAAGCAATGCTGAAAGCAGTACCGTGGACGTTAAATGTTAGCTGAGAGTCAGCCTGAAAACCTTTAGTATTATTGTTACTATTAGTAATAGGCATTTTTAGTTTAATCTGTTGGCCAAAATTAAAGTATACCCAATCCTAATATTGACCCGCCAGCATGCAAATGCTTGCGTTCTGTGTAATTCTTATTGTTGTCAATACTATGATTGACATGAATAACATACGTTTGTGTAAAGAAAAAGATGAGAGCAAACAATCATTAAATAAAAAAAAATTGTATAATTGCCCAAACTAATAAGAAAACTAGAAATACTATTATGCTATAAATACTATCGCCAATACTACAATATAATGACGAGTCGTTTATAGTATTTGCGTGCAAATCATTACATTGTAAACATTAGGCATACTGTACGTACCAGGGTTGGTACGACGGACACCCTTTCGGAACTCGCACCGACACACAACATGGCTAGTTCTACAGCATCAGAACCAATGGCGCTACCTCGTACGTTCGACGTTATAGCAAAAGACATGAACTTGAATCCAATCGTCGGCGATGCGCGTGTCTTGACTGTTCTGATACGCACATAGAGAAAGCATTACAATTCTAGGACGGCGTATATCCGCTGTTCATTTATACCTTGTGGATGGTTTTCACTTCTCTCTTTCTTCGAGCGTTGGTCGACTGTTGAATTAGTCATTACCATCCCTGGTCGGACGAGGTCATCCCTTGGGGTCAGGAGATGGACGCCTCCCGTCCAGATGGAGAACGGAGGAGATCCAAGCAGCACCAACATAAGTGGCAATGGGACGATTACCGAAAAGGCTAACGCTTCGTATGATGGATGCGACGGCATGAGAGATGATAGCGCTATTTCCTTAGCGTTTCGACGTAACGCCAAGTTCTTGGTCTACCTCGGGAGCCGCTTTGTTTCTCTGTAGCAGAATGGGTGGATGACTTTGACCCGCCACTACCCTGAATCGCAGGCCCGCTAAAGCTGACGTCGGGACCCGATGGGACCACATCCTCATCGTATAATATATGAAACCATTTATTTTCTACGGGTCAATCTATATGGCCAGAAAAGAAAACCAAAGTGTCAGAGAGTTTATGTAAGTATGTACATTTTCGGGTCTCGGTACACGTGCATCACACCATGAGAGATTTGATACAAGCTTATAATTGCGAAGTCGATTGTACAAAAGACCTTATACCTAAAGTTTTCGGGCTGACCCTCTGACAAGCGACCTTATAGTAGAGATTCACATCACTAGTGATCAAGTGTACTCAACTCGTAAAATTTTAATTCTGTTTACTGTGAAGCTGTTTGCTTATATCAGAGTAAACGCACACGCGCGTGGCTGGCGTCCTATTGGTGCGGAAGGCAACAGCGGACGATAAAGTCTCTCTGCAAGAAACCCACTATTACAATAACAAGCGGTCGCAAATCGATTGGTCCAGTCCTCTCTACGTTGGCATTGGCTCGATGTTACGGCAAATGATAATACGTCGGCTTAAAATAAGAATTCAGTTCAGGGTTCCACGTAAGTCGTCATGAATTATTCATTATCTTCGTTGGATTAAACGATACCGAGTATTGATTATCAGGACAGAATAAACAGAAACTCGTAGCGGGCACTCCATTCAACGATTTTGATTCGTATTGTTTTGTCATTACAGCCGGTGGATTGGACTATATACCTGTATGTTTGCTTGTGACGAAAACAGACTTTAATAATAAGACCACAATCTGCGTTGAGCTATGCCTCTGCCCTGAGGCCGACAAGTCAATTGGAGACCCGTTGTACACCGATGCGATAAATCTCACAGAGTACGCTCGTTCAGCCATTCTTAAAAATGGAAATAGAGACATGCATCGGAGTGACACTATACGTCCTCACCCTAAGGCTTTCAATTTGCCCGAGGCTTTAGACACGCTCAAATCTGCTCGATTACTAGATATCACAAATGTGTGTGTGCGCAATACGATGTCATCTGGATTGCAACACGATGGGTAAAATTGGGCTCAATCAGTATGAGTACATGTGAAGAAGACTAGATCAAAGTAAATATAGTTCTTCTCTGTTCTATTGTTTGTGGCTTAAATGTTTTTTTTTCTGCTATTTTATTACATGCCGTATTATAATTAGTAGCACTATTATTATTATTATTATTATTATTATCAGATGATCATTGATGAAGGGAAGATTATGTTTTTGAGACTTCCCGATGATATTGAACAAGACCCATTTAAACTGATAGTACATTTGACAGTAATAATATTATAATATTAACAATATTTATTTCCAATATAACATTATTAACATTATTGTATATAAAATATATACAAGGAACATATTTCCAAATTTCACTTTCACTACCTGCCTTTCATCATCGAAACCGACCCATTTGAATTTTGTACTTTAAAGTCCCTCATGGGTGTTTCCTTCTTTCGAAGACCAGTGCCCTACAAACGGGCTAACTGCTTGATGACCTTCACCTGATACCATTCAAACAACCTGTCCTCACCCGGCAAACATTGTATAACCTGGAGATGCTATGTTCGGTATCGTCTAAATCGTTTTCACGTAAGATCTGTTCAAAGGCTAAATATCCAACCCTGCATAACAGAGCTCTGTTCCATTAGACGCGTTATGTCTTACTTGTTCTGTTTTAAATGCTCCAGACAAACGTTTCTCCTTTCCTGTGAAAACAACAGCGACAACTAACAATCGGTTGGCCAACTTGACTTACTGTTCATCTATCTAGACGACTGCAGCACTAGCCTGCAACAACAACAACATCCACAACGGTCCATACAACTGAAAGATCTTCACCCACTCCTTGCCCTGGTCCTATTGTCCAAATGAATTCGCTGCTGACAGCAGATTGTTATTGGCCTCTACCCCTTCTACGCTTCTAGTTCTCGCTCGAGACAGGGTTCGGACCTATCGCGTTGAGGAGAAGGTCCGCTATTCTGTTCCCACCAGTCATCTCCCATACGACTGCCTTACCCCGATCCGCCCGCTCTCGAAACGGAAAAGAACACAAATTGAGATACTTGAAGTCTCGCCACCGTCGCCATCGTCGTCGTCATTGAAGGCGCTAGGACAGCGATCCTAGTAGCCGATGATACTGGAGTACTCTAGAGATTTTCTCATTCCTTCACACCGTCTCTCCTTCACGCTCTCGCTCTGTGCTTCGACTTGTCTCACTGGGGCTGGAGCAGCTGGCGCGCGAACAGCCGTAGGCGTAGAGGTCATAGGTAACGCTCGAAACCAAAACGGAATTAGTTGCTCCAATTTTCTTGGCAATTGGCCCCTTTATAGCGACTGTGGTCCGATTTGTAGTGGTGTAGGCCATAGATGCCGTGCAAACAACAGCAGCAGCAGTAGCGACGAGGGCGACGATTACAACAAAAGCATGGACGGTCCTGAAGGCGGGCTCTGAAGACTCCGACTGGCGTTTCTATCAGAGCCGCAATCGGCAAATCGACGCATTCAGAAGCAACCGATTATAGTAGCTCATGGACTTCTAACCCAGAGCCGATCAAGTCCTGTCGATGTCCGTTAATCTTTCCTCTTACTGTAGAAGTACATCGACCTACCCCAGCAATGTATACATACCTACTCATAAGGTATCGTGCAGCTAAACCATAGCCTAGAACCATAGCGTTCTATTCGACGGGCGCAGCTGGCATCGTCACAGGGGAATGGACGAGATCAAATGTATTTGTCGCTATCCATTTTAAAACTGCAGATCCTTTAATCAACCACTTTACCTTCTACCTTTACCATGTGGTACATTCGTAAAGCTCGATTTCTGTTTGCTTATCTGTTCCACGCGTGCCGTCCACGTGGAGGCTTTTTCCTATCCGATTTTTGAGTGCGTTGGCAGAGCTCCACACAGCTGGGGAAAGCATTTTCGATTCGTTCGCATATTTATTTTTAATTAATAGTTTCCCTTCTTCTTCGACATTTCTATTCTTTTCTTTTAGATCAAATAGTGAACAAACGGAGTGATGTCATCCATGTTTTCATTTCAATTGAACTGTACCTGTAACGCTATTCACTTCAACTGTGTTAAAAACGATTTTTGAGCCGTCGCGGGATAAAGCCTACGGGTCACTCAAGTGTTCGATATAGCTGAATAACTGAACCTAAAAAAAACTCCGAGGCAACAACGCCTTCTGATTCTTTAGCTGAGCACGTGCACTCATTCAAGTCACTGCAAAATAGAAGCGTTTGCCACACAACAGACTCCTTTACTGACTAATAAATACGAGTTAATAAGAATATTTCGAAGAAATAGCGTTCGCTCCGTTCGCTAGTCCCTCTCGTCTTGGTGTTCCCACATACAAAAGGGCTTATGTTTGCAGCTCTTCCAAATCCAGTATCTAAGTAAGCTCAGCGTCCTCACTACCTATTGGGGGCTCGGCTCGCTAAACTAAAATCGATAATCCGATATCTTTATCTAAGAATAAATGCTTCTATAGGTTGAGACGCTCGAGTATTGGGCTCTGGTGTCCGGGTTCATCCCCACATCGCTGGCCTGTTCGCCTGGACTTTTGGAGTTTAGTTTTGTAGAAAAGGGATCAATGGCTATATAAATAGTCGAGTGGCCGGTGGCGGGATACTTCGCACATGATTGTGTAGTTTCTTTCTCAGCTTGTGATGAACGGACCGGTGTCCTCGCACCCGACACGCTAAAATTTCGTGGGAAGACTACCATCTGTAGTGTTTATTTGTGCTGAGTTCTTCAACTAATGGTTTTACGGTCTTAAGCCTTGTCTAACTCACTCAAAGTTGCTCAACGGCTTAGGCATGTAACGAGCATATCGGCTGAGTTATCCCCTCGTTAATAGATCGTTTGTGAGCCAAATGTAAGTACAACCAACCGTTTATGAATAAGTGATCTTTCCTTCGATGTGAAACAAGCGAGCCGAAGAGGCTCTTGCGGCAACTGACGAGGTACGGCACACGGATTACGAGCCATGATGATCACAGGGTTACGTAATGGCAACCTATGGATTATCCGAACCACGTTCCTTGTCCACAGTACTCATCTGACGTCCTATAAGTGTTCCTCTTCGTTTGTCAGGTATGCCCTATTACTTAGCTCTTACCCGACGAGTTAAACCGGTACTCCTAGAAGCTTACGTAGAAATGGTGCAAATTTAGGTGGCCGCGCCTGTGTGATCCCTCAGCTGTACTAGACTTTATGCGAACCTTGTTTTCAAGTTTGTAGCAATCTCGCGTTATCCATTTACCATAAAACTCGTTGAATAAGCGCAGTTTATAAATCGCTTGTTGTTTTTATACGCTGCACGCTGGACGAGCATATGGTACGTCGATCACCACACCTAACCTTTGAAGTTGAACAATGGACAAGCGTAATGTCTATTTCCCCCAAATCACACTTGATTTACGCTCGACCAGTAGCGTAAATTGAACCCCCAAAAGCCTCAGCAAGTCCGGAAGCTCCACTCAGGTCAGCTACCCGTTAAGATACCGATAGGAAGATAGTATATATGATACATGCATATAGTCAGATATCCCACATGCATATATATATATATATATATATATATATATATATATATATATTACATGCCTCCTTGTGCGAGCTTTATTAGCCCATCTGCATGAGCGTGGCCTAGGATGGCGACACGATAGAGATTACAGGCAAAGAGGCTCCGCTTCGAGGCTCAAGCTTCCTGGTCCAATGTTCTGCCGTCGAAGGCGGCCACGACATGAATTGTAGCGATGGCAGAATGTTGCTCTCTCTCGTGTAATGATAGCCTTCATCATATAGTTACGCCCTCAGTGCGTGACATTCTCGAAATTACCCGCTTGAAGACAGCGCGCGAGAGAGAGCGAGAGAGAGAAGCAGAGTGAGATGGGTCCCATATAGTAGATCCAAGGACGTTAGCGACGACAGTACCGACAGCAACCCCTTGGCGCGGCACCCTATCGGGCAGCTTGTTTAGTCGTCAGCCTAGATTCAGCGTCGCACTGCAGCGGATCCAGTTCGTGGTTTCCCCTCGTACGTATGCAAGGCTGAGAACGTACGAAACGATGCCGTGCATAGATGGATCGTGAGTCGCTGGCGGCATTATTGGCACTAATATATCTGACATAGTTGCAACTATGCATGAAATGTAGCAAAATGATGACGTTCAAAAACAGATGATTTATTTTCTAAGTTTTGCTTCGGACCACTTGGAAATAAAGTAACGGGTGTGGTAGAACAGTTGTGTATGGAGGTGACGATCCACGGATGTGTAGAAAGAGTGGATTTGGTTGACTTTCATTAAGAAACAATCTAGCATGTTCAATTGTCCAATGTCTCTACTTTTCTATAGAGGTTTAGTGGAATATGTTACACACACGGGTTACATTGCTAGATATTTGCCGGCAGTGTTGAGCTCGCATCTACTAGGACCCGTTTGCTCTTCGATTTCGCACGACGCCAGTGCGATTATTTCTCAACCTACATATTGGTTGCTTTCTCAACCTATATATCTGCTTTGTGTTCGTCGTATATTGAGTTCGTCCATCGGTTCATTTACCTAGAAGCAATCCATGCCCCCAATCACAAGGCGACCTAGGAGGTCACCTTGGACATGTCACGATGTTCGTAAGTTTTCGCGTGAGGCAGAGCCATGCCGTCGTACCCATACTATACGAGGACCCGCCGGCTTCCCGACAATCCGGTGTCTTTTTGCTCCGTTTCCCTACAATCCTTTATCTTACCCTGTTGAATTCTTCTCTCGATATTTGAAGGCCATCCTGTTTGCCTCCGTTGCCTCTTCCGAGCTTCGACGTCGTGGACTCTTTCTCATTCTTTATCCTCGACAAAATCCCCCTCTCTTATCTTACGACGTCTTCTGCGAGGGCCACATTTATCGTCCTCTGAGGTCTCAGCCTGGAGTCGGTGTCAAACTTCGATGTTCCCCTCCGTCTGATCGATTTTATGACAATCAAATAATCTTGATTCAACTTTGCCGCCGCCGCCGCCTCGCCCGACCTCTTTTTCTTTCGTCTCGAGCTCGTTGATATTTTTGACTCTCCGCTGTGACCTTCCTCCTGTAAAGGCGTACCTAAAACGGCCGACTATTTTTCTATTTCCTTAGAAGCAGCCTGCTGTCCAGCCTCGAAACATTGCCACTGTGCTGGTATGGCAGAACTATACACTACCATTGAGTTATACGAGGGTTTTCTAAGCTCGAAGCTTGATTGGTTGATAGGCCAATAGATAGTTTGATAACCCCAATAATACCTTCTAGACGATGTCTTTGCTAATATACAGAGAGAGTCGAACTCAAACATGATATTCAACTAGTAACTTCATTGAAATGTCAGCGCATACGATCTAGTGGATAAAATCAATGGGCATTCGGAACAGACACTGCACATTAAGATAGATCTATTTGGCTATCTTGCTATGCATTCTAGTTCAACCGGACCTACAAGTGTCCTCCCCTTCGACTCGAGTACAAAGAGACATACGTCAGTCTACAGACCTCAGGACTACTTGGTTACTATATATAATATATGTTAAGACCCACCAATATATACTAGTTAGCAGTCGCTTATACACAGAGATGGGTACTGTTGATTGTTATCTTGTATGTATACTACACATTTTTGAGTTTTTGTTGAGAATTGCTATAACTATTGTAAACTAAATTTCGCCAACTCATTTATCGATTCTTTCCTACCTCAAAGCTCATTATTTTTTTGTTGCGCATAGATTACTCTACATTGTATAGACTTTCCACTTTTACTTTAAAGTGTGTTTTCTTTCGTCGTCGTCGTCCTCTCGTTTCGAGGCGACAGAGAGTCACAGACTACCCCATTTGGATGAAATATGCGTTTCAAATATCGACTCGCAGACAAGAGCTGTTCAGCTAGATTTCGGTGTGGTCTGATTGCGCCCCATCAAGGGTATTACCGCTTATTTATCCCTTGTTATTGCTTCGAAGTTATTTGGCAAAAAGTACAGTTTCTACTGGATTTTTTTTTTGCTAATCTATAGCACAAATGAGGTAGAACAGACCTTGAGACGATTAGGCTCGATAAGCGTTCTTCTTACGTTTTCAGAGGTCTTCAATAAATGACATGTGGAAAAGGGATTCATAAGAGAGGATATTTAGTTTTCCTCTTTGCAGGCTTCGCTGATCAGGCTTTCGCTCGACGTTTTTCCTCAAAGTAATTTCTGTAAGAGCGATGCTGGTGAATGATGTCTTCACAGTGACACGCTCAATGATAATCGCTCAATGATGTCTTCAGCACGTTTCAATCATGACGATTTATTCTAATCAGGGACCCTAATCGATACTTGGTCAACAGTATCCACCACAGGACACTTTCCATTTCCAAAGCGTCAAAAATTATCGTAGAGGCGCACCCAGCGAACTTCTGCTCCAGTTCAATCCCTGAATTGCAAATGTGACCCCTCTCGTGAGCGTCGCCATTTGTTTTAGTTTGGTGGTGACATCTTTATCTGAACGGGGGAAGGGGGGGGGGGGGCATTTTTGAACGCGAACAGATGATGCGAGTCTTGCGGTTGGGCTTCGGATTGCGAGCGGTAACGACTTCGTCGCCGCTGATCGAGCTGATCTCAGCCTGCTGGAGCCAAAGCGCTTTCCCGTCCAATTCGGCGTCGAAGGGCGAACAACTACCTTCAGTGGGTGGAATCTGGAACAGATGGGTGGCTCTCAGAAATATTAATCGAAATGTTGGCAGTGACGTGTTCAGCGTATTTTCCCTCAGTTGTTCAGAGCCCAGCGGCGTCAGTTTAGCCATTAAATTTGACCCGAACTTCTCTCAACGAAGTCGTGAACCTGCTGTCGCATGGCATCCTATCGGCTTAACCTCTTGTCGCTTAAACAGTGCACTTTGATAGGTTGGGGGTAATTTAAAAATTTGATATTCAAATTAGAAGGCGATTTAAATGTCATTCCTTCGGTCGGATAACATTGTTCGTAACTCACTCGTTAAGATAACAGGGTTGCGTTCACCCGTCTCCGGCAAACGGGTGTCCTCATTATGAACGTTGACTTACGCTGGTGAGCAGCCGGCAATCAGCTCGGAACGTGGCAGTAGATACTTTGTAAGCGGTAAAAGTTTTCGTTAAATTACTAAAGAAAAGTTGTCAATAGAGGCTGAATAATTGAGCTGTTTATACACGATGGCTTCGGACCGGTCAAATTTTCAGCATTGAACATCTCAGAAGAATGAACTCGGAAGCGAGAGAGAGAGACAGACGGGAGAGAGTTGGGTAAACGTATAAAGCTGTGGCGTCAGGCTATTTATATTGAGACACCAGGTTGACGAGGGCTGGTGAAACTGATAAGTGCCACCGAGTTTCGAGTTCGACAGTGAAACCTACTGAATTCGTACATCAAACAATATTGTAACGGATGTAGGGTGAACACGGTCCGATATAAGCCTTTTCCTCTGTGCACACACGGCATGCTCCGACCTTCTGACTGAATAACGTGAGTTTTGTCCCGACAAGTTTACGTCGGATGGCCGCGATATGCATTCACACCACCAAGTACGCGTAATGATTGCCTTTAAACGTCTCCGGCGCGAATTCGAATCGACCTAGTGAGTTCTCTTGTATTTTTCCTCAATTGGTTACAGAGTGCAAACAATTGAACTTTAGCATATTGTAGACTAAAAACGTCTGTGCTCCTTCATATTTAAAGGGAATTTGTGTCCATTTGCTTGACTGGATCTCTATTTTGGAAAGTACAGTTGACATGTAGCAATGTTAAGCGGTATTTCGGTATCACACAGGTAGTACTCCTTATCTAAGGAGAATGCTCATGTCGTCGGGTTTCTGATAGCTCGCGTCTCATACCTGCGACAAGAGATGGAAGCGACTAGAATTTATGCATCTAATGAAATGCCATCTCAAGTAAAACATATTCCAGCCATCGATATAAGGCTCCATATAAGACGCCACGTTTACTCTGCAGATCAATGTTAAATAAAGTATTGTTTAATCATTCGCTGCGCCGCACAGACGGAAAAAAACAGGCTTATTATATCGATATCATCAATATTGGGTATAGGTAGAGGTCGTTTTTCGGTAGAGGCCGAATCCAACTTGCATGATAGTAATTTCCACGAAACGACCTAAGAATCTGTCCGATGGCAGAAGAGATAGAGTCGTCTCGTTTGGCTGCTAGTGGCAATGGACCAACGTTCCAGTGTACGTCCAGTACAAGTACCAAAGTATTGCTCGAGCAACTAGGAAGGTCGAGGGCGAGGTCGTCAAGTGACGTCTCCTCCCAAACCCTGAAGGACTTCATTGTCAAGGCTTCGGTGAGCTCTAAGACACGACGCGATAAACGTGAGAGCGCTTTACAAGCGAGGTGTGTAGCAACGAGCGCCGATAGCCTAGTCTACGAGAAGCATCCACGCTTCCCTTGAAGAGCTCAAGAGCTCCAAAGTGAAGGGAAGTCAAATTCCCATCAGGTGCAACCGTTATTCTGAGTGATTAGTATGAAAAGAGGATGTATGCAAAATGTAATAAAGATGCAATACATCAATTCAAGATACAGAGCAGGGATGAGGCGTGTAACAGTTGTATCGAAACGAACGGTAAATTCGGGAAATCTCGGAAATGCTATCAGAGATGACGATGCAACGATCGCGTGGCCGGTTACGGGTCAGTCAGGTGGGCCCGGTACTATTCCGCGCTTGGCCAAAAATGAAAACCTTTGAATGGTTGTGAGTGGCTCATACTCGAGTTATTGAATTAATTGGAATTATTCCACATTGTGACTTAAACGAAGTAAACCCGTATTGAATCCCTATTGGAATTCGTATTATATATTTTCGAGGGAGTCGTCCTTATAGATTTTTACGCAGCTGGATGATGAAGTTATTTATAAGCATTTCTTCAAATCGTATTGCGAAGTTTTTCCTGCTCACTATGTGAAGGGCAAAGGCTCAATATTGACAGGCTAGCGTCCGCCGGTCCAGTCGCTGTATAGTGAAAGCAGTCCTTCACACCGGAGAGGCTAGCACTCGTCACCTCTACATGCAGCAGGTTAACATATCATTCGTGGCTCGGGCAGGAGATGCGGATGACCTGAGGGAAAGGTAACTACGCATCAAACCAACGAGACAGTTCCATTTCAACCTTGCACCTACGCGCATATGAGTGCATTTAAGAGGCTCTTACAGGCCCACTCAAGGGAAAAGGCAACCACTGCTAAGTGCATCCCCACCCCCCCCTCCTTCAGTTATAACAGCGTGCCTCGATAAACGGACGCTATTGCGCACTCAAGCGCCTTCCTTGGCAAACGGAGCAATTAATTCTCGAGTGTTGGAGCCACTTAACCGAATCAAGCCTCATTCACTAAAAGTAATAAAATGCTACCGGATCTAGGCTGAAATTGATCAGCATTGCGCTCGACCTTAATTAGAAGAAGGGCGCTCACACATACATATAATACAGTCATATGCAATCATTTACAGCCAACTACCCAGGCTACCACAGAACAAACACATAACATACTTACTTCAAATCGTAGCCCTTCAAATTAGCGCTAAATGAACACTGTGAGATGCATCAAAGGCGTCCAGTTGCAGTACACTAGCATTTCACCTATGTAGAGTTCGGTAGCACTGGGCCGGTTTGCTGGCGAAACATGGGCCACTTCGTATATTCCTATTTGGATTTTAGAGGACATTTAAAATAGTCACTTAAGGACGTGTTTCTTTTCATTTGTCGAGGACCGAGTGTATTTTTGTGTCCGTTTTTTATAAACCAATTATTATTATTCAACACTTCCATAATTCAATATGGAATTTCTATCGGAATATGCGTGGGTTCTTCTCGAGCAGTAGACGTGACAAATGTATAGTATCTTCCTTATATATATATAGAATTCTAAGCAACAAATTGAACAAATTTGCATTTTTTTTTTTTTTTTTTTTTTTTTTTTTTTTTTTAATTTGCATTTTCAATGCGTGCTTAGATAAGGCAACTATATCTATTATATGATGTATTTCACCCCCAAAGGAGGAATCAATTGTCAACAACGCTTCTCGTGAGAGGTTCCTATAGACACAGATCTTGAACTCGCTGCTGTTGAATTTCGCCAGACCACGGTTGAGCTTAGCATTTGATGAGAGGTCATCCAGGCATTATAGCAACATCTCTAGGCATCTACATGCGCTTTCTACTGTCATCCGCGAAAGCCAATAAACCGAATCGGACTGATTTTATTAAACGATTTATGCCTAATCGTTAACTGGCTGCCTGTGCCGGATCGTTCCCTCAAATTGCACTTTGGCAATAAAACGACAGAATCGTAGGACAGATCCTTATGAGGAGAGATCATGCTTGGAATTCATATATCTTAACCACATAAGGCCGTTCGCTGGTATCATCAGTTACCACAGTCCGCTCTTTGGACAGCTATACAGGTGGCAATTCTCAAATGATTCTACTCTAAGCTACATGATGTCTAAGTAAGTCAAGTTCGTCAAGGATAGCCCTTTATTTGACTTGCGGTGAAATGGAGCAATACCTGCTATTTTTAAAAAGTCGACTGGAAATACTGCAGAGCTTAGCTCCAGCAAGATATCGCCAAGTACACGTGAAATTGTGCATTCCCGCTAAAATAAACCTACCCAGTAATATATATATATATATATATATATATATATAGTTTTAATATACGTAAATGCAAAGGTATGGTTTAACTGAACCATGGAGTTATTACTTAGATCGATCACGTAGACCTCACGAATGCACAGGCGCATAGCGTCGTGTCTAGAGCTTCGTACGATTTTCACTGGACATCCACTATATTTTTAACTCAGCAGCACCCTTTCAGAAGATTTTCAGTGGGTGGAATAACCGTTCACGGTATTTAGAGACCAGGTTTGGTTCAGCCTGTACTAAGGCCTTTCCTGGCCTATTCAACAGCACACGCTATCAACCACTGTCTGTTGAATCCTCTGTGTAATTTCTCATCCTTCTTATCGATTAAAATCGCTTCACTATTCTAAAGTTTTGCAAATAGCAGAAATGGGTTTTAGCTTAAAACATTTCAAACCTATTAAAGTGTGGTCAAGCATAAAAGTTCGCCGCAGCAAATCATTGTCTGTAAGGTTCGCAAAAGTTGAACCAATTATACGTCGTTTAGCAATTAGCATAGAATCTTCTTACTCCTCTTATATTGTCTTAGAGTGGGGGAATAAATTAATATTTTTACGTTCACACAAACCGTCCATCCATCTGTGCGGCCAGCTCTTTGCTGTACTCCGGGCCCTCTCAGAAGCAGTAATCTCTGCTGAATTTTCAATAAGCAACAGTTTTCCGAGTTACCCGCCGGGATTTCCCTCGGCATTTCCCTGTCCGATCACAATCCAGCGCATCGATATCAGATACTGCCTGAATATGTAAGGAATAAGAAATATTGAAACGGTGAAAAAAATGCCCCCATCGACACCATCCGCTTCTGCTAGATCAATCCCCATTGAGATTCGGGTTTAGCCGCAACTTTCTACAATGTGCAACTTAGCTAACAACTAATGGCAGAGATCCTCACCGACTGGGTCAATTTTGGCTGTACGGAATAACCCAACAAACGAACGGGAGCCAACCGATAGTGGTTCAATTTTGGCTGTACGGAATAACCCAACAAACGAACGGGAGCCAACCGATAGTGGTTCAATTTTGACTTTTCCTTGAATAGCTGCTACTGCCGCATATGACACGTTATATATATAGTGCCCCATGACGTTACGGGTCCACTCGAACTAAAGTATAGCTGGCTTGCATGGACATAGACCTTTGAAGATCTTTTGAGGCGCCATTCGTAATTTTTGTATTTTGCTTTTTTTTTTAAGCCCATGCCTTATTTAAAGCTCATGTGGCACGAGGTTTAAAATGCATTTGCGTACGATTGGCACGACGAAAGGTTCCGTCGGACCCCCAGCAAAGGTGGGAGGCGCCTTCATACCCTTGGTTCTTAGGCCACCGGGCCTCTAAGTACTAAACTTTCCTCGAGCCCTTAAGCATTCTTATTTCGTCTTTAAATACACATTACTAGCCAGGGGCGCATTGAAAGAACAAAGACTCTACATAACCGGTTAGCTTAAAACATATCAAGGCCTGGTTAGTTTCCCCCAGGATCGCGTCAATTCTTGAATACCCTCTATACAATTCACTGCTGCGTGTTTGTTCCAAATAATATGTGTGGTGTGAAATTATGGCTCGAACAAATCATTAAAAGAACATATATATCCTCAATCCTTGTAGTAAGAGCCCTTAATACAACAACCATAAAATGCATCCACACAGTGGGGTGAGTTACTGCAACCTTGAAATGCTCAGCCTTTCCTAGCTCCATTCTCCCGGAGCACGTAGCAGGCAAAGGACATTACGACCGGGGCAGTCGGATGCGGTCAAGCGGTTTGAGCCTATTTATATTTTAAGAATGTCGTCGCAAATGAGAAAAACCTCAAAAACCGTCCCAGCTCATCTCATTGTATGATACATTTTTGGATGGTTTAGCTGTTGTATCCGGCCCTATCGGCTCATAAATATAGAATGGGATTGATCAGCGTGCTTGCAAGACGCTTCATAGGTCCTTCGGGGCAAATGTTCAATATCCTGTGTTGCGATGTCACGTGGCATCCTCATCCAACTCGATCGAGAACAACTGTGATTGCCTAGGTGTGCCTTTAGGATCCACCGTTGTATTGAGGCTGTGCCCAACCCTCCTTCTTTCCGGTGTGCTTGCTCTGTGCCACGGGCATTAGATGTGTAAGTCTCGATGGGGAGTCGTCGAAAACTCGTCGCTTCTCGCCTGCAGGTTCGAAGAATCTAACACAGGAAACGAAGTGACATGCGTGGTTTTTTATAAACCCTAAATTACTGGAGCCGAAATAATACATTTGGCATCTTTTGAGTAGGAATATGTTGTATGAATTTTATGAAACTTTGATGAAAGATAACTGAGGGTGTGAATTCGAGTCTTGTGCCTCACGAAGATCAACGCTGACTCAAGTGACCGAATTCAATTTTATTTTCAGAAACTATCGATCTTCGTTTCAGTAAATTGCTAATATGTTTCACTCTATTACGTCGCACTCAGAGAATCTCATGCGGTCATAAAATTGAGAAGATATCTCAGGCTTAGATGCGCATCGTCTTCATAGTCGTATCATTTTACATTTAATGAGTCGGACCTCCAGAGCTTTAACTAAAAGTATCTCTGAGTATATGCACTCACTATATCAGTGAATTGGGATAGACATTCGTCACAGTCACGAAATGCTGTCGAGCGCGGTGGCGTGGCGCTCGCGTGCGCCTTGCAATCGGGGGAAACTCGAAGGTGCATGGGTTCGATCCCCATCGTTGGACATTTGCATCTAAATGGGTTAGTCTTATGAAGCAGTGCCGAAAGCCGTTGTACCATGGACGTTAAATGTTGTCCGAGAGTCTGCCCGGAAAATTTACTTCGTCAGTTACGAAATATTAAAGGGCGATATGAAACTAACGCTTTTTTAAAACCTTCTTACAAGGCCCAGCTAGCCGATATTGCTACGCTGTATGCTATTGCACAACGTTGACGGTGAGGGTACGTCTTATCTATTCAAAGAAGTATGCAAAGCCGTACTGCCTTTCCGAGAACGATTCATACATAATACGGCCAGCATCTAAGGAAGAGAACCAGTATAACGGAGGAATAAGCCGCGATCGTTTGTTTTTGATTCAAACAATATATTTTAAAAATATAGCTGTTTATGGTCTATTCCTGGTCGATATACTTCCAATTTTCGTAATCCTGCATGCTCTATCAATTGGACTTGAATCTTGGTCTGTTGTTTCGAGTGCATTAAGCTCCTTCACAAGTCTGCTGAGGATCTATTCAGAGAATCCTAGGCCACGAACTGCTTGTGATTGTTGTATAGATGGAAATTCGTTGCCGTAGATCCTCGTGAGAGTCTATTAAAACTTAAAATCGCTCACATTGAAGATCTACTTACCGCCGAGATTTGTAACTTCGTCAGTTACATCTGAAGCAAATCAGACGAACAACGGGTGCTGTCAAAGCACAACCGAAGTGGAACGGAGTGCCTTAAACTGGTTGATTTCGCCAACCAGTTGCTGTGCAATACTACCTGACGTGTTGGCCCGTCCATCTGCCCGATGCCAAGCTGCGCAAATAGAGCAGGCGGCGGAAAACACGGCGTGGCCATGATGTTAGATAGTAGTAGTAATAATAATAATAATAATAATCATCATAATAATATTCCCTTGTTTCATTCGATACAACCACTTGGCGTAATCACCTTCTTCCGTTGGTCAGCTTCCGCCCACAACCCTCCTTCGCTCTTCGCAGCCAGAACGCACCCATTCATCGTCTTCGAAGGCGGCGGCGACGGCAGCGGCGACTCGATACCAACCGCTGGTTAACCTAACTGGCTGGTGCAATGTGTTGTTTCGATGGCAAGTAAACGTTGGGAGAGCAAACGGCGAAGCGGGACTTCCTGAGAAGCAGCAGTAGCGGCAGCGGTACCCAAGAGCCTGCCTCAAGCTGTTACCCCAATCATACTGTGCTGGTAGTGCCTGCCCAAAGCTAGTGCTTCGACAACGGAGAATAATTGCAATAGTGAATGGAGGCCCGCCAGCTGGTTGGCGGGGCGGCCGGCTAGAGGTCGCAAACTCATCTTGAGTCGATGAGAAGCTAAACCCGAACACTCGCCGGTGGGAAGCTAAACGGTTGAGCTTGTAAGTACAAGTTTTTCTCCGTGCAGAATGAAAAAAAAGAACGTCGTCCACGAACACAATTGCGGTCGCAGCGTGCAGCATGCATGATCGCTACAATCGAATGCTTTTTAGATTGATCGATCTAGCTATTTCGCTGTTTGATATTTGTTCGTTCGATTGTTTCAGAACGACGCAAGTTCGAAGGTTACTTGACGCCTATGAAATTCAATTCAATTCAAATCGTTGTATATTGTCGGAATTGTAATTTCATAAAGCTCAACGATGCTCGCCTTGCTCATACGGGACGTTGGGTTGTGCGTCATTGTTGTTCCTCGTTAGGAGAAGTTGTGACGCGGCAATCATTGCATCGAAAGCAGAACGTATAGTGAACCTCATAAAACATGATTGTTCTTGTATGCGTATGTATATATATATATATATATATATATAGCGTACTAGAACGAGCACATAATTGACTCGTGATACAAGCACGTGGTTTTTGTATTCTAAACAGTTCCACTTGATAGCTCGTCATCAAGGGTTTCATAGATAGCTATGACGTCATGAGACGTTGCCTTTCTGACGGGAGCAGGCAGGAAGACCTCGTCGTCCACTTTCGTCCAGCGATTTTATGTGTGGTCATCGTCCTGCCGCTAGGAGGCAGGGTGCAGGCTAAATGTCGCGCGATTCGTGGCTTCACGCCGAAAGAGCCACCATTATGGCCACGCCATGCAGTGGGGGCTCGCCTATCGTGGGCTTCCGTGCTCTTTCTCTTCTCGGTGAACCCCTCCTTTGCGTTCTTACGTCGCAGGCGGCTGACTCTTACACCTCGCATGACTGCACCCCTTATGGCGGTGCGTTCCCATCTGGCGTCGAATGGAAACGGGAGCACCTTTTGAAGCGTGGCCTCTGAACGCGCTCTGAGGATGTACACCGGCCGCGTCCGGCCTCCTGCATGGTGGCATATATCGGCGGTCGTTTGTCGGGGTTCGCGCTGGCCACGGTGGGATTTTACTTCGCCTGCTCCCCCGACGAGGCAGCGGATCGGGCCGGCGAAGTAGGCGCCACACGGCGACCGCCAAGCTTCACCAAGCCACCCAAGCGACCACTACCACCGACAGACACCTGGGCTGGCTTATGCGTGGCTGCGTTCTCTGCTTCGTGGGAAGATGATAGCGTCGCATCGAGACGCAGCTAGGGGTAGCAGGCATGTATGTAACTATGTATGTGGTCCTATCACCCGCAGCAGTGGGAGGCCTAGGAACTGCCGTAGTAGTTGAAGTACTCAAGTACGAGGAAGACCGCGGGATATGGGAGGGAACGGGAGGAGAAACCCGTTAGAGGAATCTGTGTATGTATGTGTATTCTCGCGGTAAGAGCGTACGACCGTGAACAAAACTCATCATGCCGCATGTGTGCGGTTACGCGGGCTGATTGGCACAGGTGATTGGCTCGTTTTTGCAGCACAGTGATGCAGGGACATATGACTATCGTTCCTTTAAGAGGAGGTCATTTGTGAAGGGAGGAATGTTTTATCGAAATGGTGTTCCTGATTAATACGATAAATATATATATATATATATTGTTCTGTAAGTCAATAGGTCTGCGTATTTTAGGTCCATTGATGCCCGGTAGTGAGTTGCGGAAAATATCCTCCGTAACGCAATAGTCTTCTTTGGTCGTTACGGAGGATATTTTCGCCTGTCATTTCGCCGGTTCTTTGGTCGTTAAAAGAAATTTAATAACAGAAATGTTTAAATATAATGATGTTTAAGTACGATATATTGCTCGCCTTCAAAGTATCATATGCTGTTGAGATTGAGCCTTGAGATCGGCGTGGCAGCTTGTTGTATGAAATAGTTCGCTCAATTTAAATTACTGCTGTTCGGTTGCACGATGTTCTCGATGCACGCCCTTCTTAGCTGTTGTGCCCTGTGGACGCATCCATAAAATAGATCATAGAACTAGGTCACAATGACTTTAGCAGTTACTTGTAGCTGTGTCAGACTATATTTCTCTTCGCATCATCTATACTTGCCTTTATATATATATATATATATTCTATAGGATGCGGCGGAAGTATTGAGAATGCAACTTCAATAAATGCATGAACTTTAAAAACGATAACCGGACCCTGTTTCGAATTTTTGTTCTTCTCTTTTTCTGTAGACATATATTTATTGATAGTAATACGTTTTCAAAAATATAAATTGAGAATAAATTTCGAAATAATTATGTTGAAAATTTCAGTAGCTGTTTGATGCTCTCTGAAGTTACTTAATGTGGATGTTTCCTTTTTTTTTGCTATCTAAATATGTATTGGTGAAGTTTTCCTTCGGCGCCGTCAAACCTTGTTCAATCTTTCATAGGTTGTTGAAGGTTGGGTACGAACCTTCCGAATATCCACTGCATGTATGTTACCATAAATAGCCAGGCATGTCTGCAAGTTTATAATACTTTTTACTTCGACAGCAATTCGCTTATCCGCAATTCCCAGCACACGGAACTCACGGGGATATTTTATCTGTACGTGTTAGATTCGTCACGGGCCGTTGAGTGTAGGTGTTGCGCAGTCTTGGCACTACCCACATGATTCGAGGCGGCCAGCCCATAGGAGTCACTCGTTGTCACCGTCCTTGCGCCACATCGGGATCTGTTAATCTCTAAAGATAGGCTCAATCGTCCCTCGCATTGCGCGGACTCCAACTTCATAATATGTTACGACTCTGGGGGGCGCTCGTCATACTTCAATCTCGATGGGCTCATCATACCACCAGGTGATGGACAACCCGTAATTTGCGCCGCGAGCTACAGCCTGCCCTGCTCACGCGAACAAGTATAGGATAGCGGGTCCGCTGCGGCCATGTTGGCGTCGCATTGTTTACTGCTTGAAGGGGAAATTCGTTCAGTATCGTTGTATAATATATGCTACATATATGGGCCACCCAGCGGGATAGCGACGTACCAGGAAGATTGTCAATGTGACGCCATCTCACAACCGCCAGATCAAAGCGAGATTGCCATAATTCGACCTTTGATTGCCCGCCCTACAAACAGCGACGAAGCGGTCCCCTTTGGCTGTGGTAGACACCGGTAAACGTGGAGGCACTGAGTCGCCGTGCGTTAGCCGTGATTGTCTCATTCTGTGGCACCTGGCCATACATCGACTGCTGGGGTAAGTCCGGGGTGGTGTTCCATTCCGCCTGCGGCTTATGCCACGGAGATAGGCCATGGAGTTTACGACCGTGGCAGGCCCCAATGTGGAGGACCAATATATATGGGGGTGAGGGGGGGTCCGTCGCGCGTTAATGAGATCAAAGTCGACAACTACGAGTCGAGTGTAATTGAGTGATCGAGAGAAGAGAACTGGTATGACATGAGAGAGAGAGAAACACAGTCGACCCCATTGTGCCTCAGATCGAGTGACTAGATAGGATCGGCGTGCATGGCCGTCCGCCAGAATCGTCCCTCAGAGAACACCACGATTGTGCTAGGAACACTGACCTTAGTGACCCTTGATGCTCCCCTGTTCTTTCCACGCCTCAGCCCCCAAAGCTACAGGGCATAATCACACACACACATATATATATATATATATATATATATATATATATATATAGATTAGCGCATATCATGCGAATTGTCCCGTTTTTCGAATGGCGCACTGTCCGAACTACGCGACGCAATGCGTTCATACTTTTCGATACGATCGGAAAGATGGACACTGCAGCAAATAGTGCAAATTCCCCCAAAAATCAACGGGAAATCATCATATTTTTGTGTCTCCAAGGACACTCTCCAGCTGAAATCCATCGACAATTAGTGAACGTGTACGGCAGGTCTGCCTTGTGCCAGCCAACGGTGCGACGTCGGTGAGAGCGATTTAACAGTGGAAATTTGAGCACCGATGACCATCGAGGCGGGGACCAGCAATCAGGTACGACAAGAGACGAACGGATTGACAGAATCAAGGTAGCTTTTGAGCAAACTAGAGCTCGGTCCATGGAGTCTTTGTCGGCTGAAACTGGGATTCCTCAGGAGATGTGTCATAAAATTATCACCAATTAACTGAAGATCAAGACAATCAATGCAAAATCGTTCGACATCTAATTTGAAGACTTATTCGCAACATACCAGTCGCTTGCGCTAGAACACACGGTGTCGATTGACGAGACATGGGTTAGCCTGCATAGACCTCCTGAGAAGGACCAAGCAAAACAGTGGCTCCGACAAGGTGAAGCGGCAACGTCTGTGGCAGTGCCAGATAGATTCGGACGAAAGGTGATGATGATACTCGCCATGGATCTCAAGGGCGTTTGCCATTACGAAATATTAGCCTCAAAAGAAAAACTCAATGCTCCCCGATATCTCGACTTCTTGAAGAGATTGATGAACAAATGGCGTAAGGATCGACAGCTCCAAGTGTGGTTACTCGGCGACAATGCGAGACCTCACAGCACTGCTGAAATTACGGCCTGGATGGGGGGGAACAATATTGAGCGATGACTTCAACCCTCATATTCCCCTGATTTAAGCCCATGTGATTATGGTTGTCTCCATGCATTAAAAAGGGCAATAGGTGGGGTTCCATATGCAAACGTCGACTTACGGTGGCTTGGACGGCTAAGTCTCTGGTTATCGGAAGCCAGAGACCGCAGGTTCGAGCCCCGCTGCGTGACATATAAGAGAGCTTAAGCATTGTAAAATTGCAGCTCCTTTAATAAACCGATAAAACCTTTACCTTTACCTTTACTCACAATAGCAATAGATAACGAAATTATAAATGGAAATGCGAATGGTAAATATTTGGCTGTCTCAAAACTGTGTGAGATCAGTATGCCAATAAAGCTGGAGAGTACGTCTAACTCATACCCAAGGATGTTTGTTTTAACTCATTTAGTTCAAAAGTTATTGGAATTTTGAAGAGCGGACAGTTCGTATGATATGCCCTAATATATAAAATCAGGTTCATGTATATGAATATGGAAAATCTTGCAAACTGATTAAAATATGTTGCACAACATTAAACTGTAAACCTATATATATATATATATATATATTGTCCGTACACAGAAAATAACCAAGATCGTTAGAGCCGTCACCGATATCATCAACACATATATAGACGCAAACTGAATTCACTTTGAACGAAATTAATTTTACTGAATTGCCCACATATCTATGAGTTAGTAAAATCAAACTACAGCTGTCCCATTTAGCTATGCATGTTGGCAAGCATTGTTCGCATGTTCTAGCTCCTACATACCCTCCTTCCCTTTCGTACGTGTTGTATTGCGAAACAGAGCGACGTCATGATCAGCTGAACGTGAAAGGTCGTGAAATGCGTTCGCCAGTGCCACCTCAAGCGCACTCCCCGGAATCAACAACAGCAGCAACAACAAGAAGCACCCGGAGCTAAAGAGGCGCGAGGAGCTATTTCACTTCCCTACGCGGTCTTCCTGTGTTGTTCCTCTTGGCTTGCGGATGTCGTTTTCATTGTTGATGTCGATGCCGGTGCTGCCGTCATCGTTTTCTGCCGCTGCCGCCTCGGCCGCCACCAGTGTTTCTTGTGTTATTGATACATATACTCTGCAAGCAACCCAGCGTATCAGACAATATGCGAGATAGGAACGAAGAAACGAAGCCGTGGAAAGCGATGCTGGCCCTGGTCCTAGCGAAGTGAGCCCTGTGGCTCGCCTCCCTCGAATCCGGCGCAACGTTGAGTGCTATGGCGACCAAATGACATGGAAATTGGCTTTTAAAGCAACTTTCCTCTCGGGTGGCAACGATAGGCCTATAAAGCTTGCCGCCGGCAGGCGCGTCGGTGGCCACTCCCGCTTGTTTACTTACCCACATCGGCGGGCCGTGGTGGCGGCGGCCTGACCGGAGCCCCCGGATGGGGCAAGGGGCGTGGGTTGTACCACGATAGCCTGTGGTGGTGGCGGCCATGATGGCGATAGTACAAGGTAGATGCATGAACAAGCACGTTTTGCTTGCAAAGCCACCAACGGAGGAGAACAGGCAAGCGGCGAGTTCTATGCCTGGGCTTTTAGGTGAGGGTTGTTCGATACACCCGAGTGCAGCCAGCTGGCTAGTTGGCTGAGTCATTCAGACCGAGTGATGAGGCGCCCCGCTAACGCAGAGCATTTCCTTAACGGCGGTGTCACTATTTGTTAGAATTGTATATCGCATTTGTTCATGTTGCAGCTATGAAATGCCACACGTAATCTTGTTACCGCTTCGCTCACGTGTACGGGCGCTATCAGTACTTGACATTGAATTTCAACACTGCCGCTGCATTTGTCGAGTTGCGCACCCTTCAGAGGTTGTTGTTACTGCTGTTAATCGAGCAGTATTCAACTCCTCGAACTTAGCGGTATCGTCGGACCATGTATATCGTGTGATTCTGCAGTCGAAGACTGCGATGAGGAAGAACCTCGTCCTGCAAGAGGGCCAGGCTTCCACTACGAACCACACTGCCTTCCCTCTGGACTTCGGCAGGATTTAATATCTAGTCATAAGGATAGAGAACGCTGCCAACTTCCTAGTGGCATCTCCCTGCGTCCAAAGCCGCATTGGTGCCAGCTAGCGGATTCGAAGATCCCCAGAAAGGATCCATAGTATTCGTGTGTGTAGATACGACACAATAATCGCTGTCGAGCTAGTAAGCCAAGTGGCTCTGTCTCTATTCACTGATGGTGCGCTCACGGGTAGCTCAGAGCCTTGTCCCATAGGCCTCGCTACAAGCAGGTCCTATCTCATTGGCATGCGTTGTGCGTTAGGGGGGGATCTGGTAGCGAGCAAAACACCGAATGAATATTGCACTGGACATCTCCTGGACACAAAAACCCGTCCGGCCTTGCTGTGATCTTCCTACTTTCTTTGCTGTCGTATATTATATATATATATATATATATATATACATACATGAAGGAGGCAAAAGTAGACTTACAGTTTTCGGCAAAGTTGGCTCACAGCTGTAGCAAAGCTCGGAATTAAATAAATAAATTCACAATGTGTAGAAGAGATATGCAGATAAGGATTATTTGAATGTGTCTTTACTGTTTTCCAACGGTGGCGTCACAGTACAAGGTATTCATGGTCATGTGAACGTTCACGGGAAAGCAAAGAAGTTGAGCGAGAGTAGTTCCTTGTTGCTATGATTGATTCGTTGAAATGGTAGGTTGACACATCTGTGTATTAGTTCGTCTTATCGAACGCGGTTGCTATTTGAATGCAGAGCCATCAAAGCCGATTTCGGAACTGAGAGATGCAACGGCGAAGCTACATGTCACGTATAAGTACGGGCACAACAGTGTGATATCCTCGCCAGTTGCGATTGATTTGCGGTCTCAAATTTACCGTTCTCTACGTCGACTCTCCCATGCTGTCTTCCTATTTCGTTTTTCGGGCTGACTTTCAGCCAACATTTAACATTCTAGGAACTGCTTTTTTTCGGCATTACTTCCTAAGATGGACCCCATTAACTGCAAATGTGCATTCGGTGGGGATCGAACCCGTGCACCTACGTGTCGCCATGCCACCGGGCTCGACTCCATAATACTAACAAATAATAAATTTTCCGGGCTGACCCACAGCCAACATTTAACGACCAGGGTATTGCTCCGCATAATACTAGCTCCTCGTGAATCAACTCAACATTATGAAATGCCTTATAGGTGGTACTACTAAAGTCTCTGGCTGTCGGAAGCCAGAGGCCGCAGGTTCGAGTCCCGCTGCGTGATGACATATACGAGAGCTTAGGCATTGTGAAATTGCAGCTCCTTTAATATACCAATAAAGCTTACCTTACCTTGCTGCTTTACTCCACGGTCGTAGAAAGAATCAATCGAGATCTATAGACTCTAGACCTTGACTGATTTTTTCTCTGGCCATATTGGTTAGACCTTCGAGGGATCTAACCAACATGGCCAAAATACAAATGGCTAAATTTAGCTGGTTTTGGTAAGGATTTTTTGTATAAGACTACTCGTATACTCATACTCGTCTCATAAATGGCCTGATTGTTGTCGCTGTCTTCGGCCAAGGTTAGGCATTTTCAAAAACGTCAATTCACTTACCGAGATCGTCAGGGTAGCTCAACAACGGTCGTTAGCATATACTCTTAGATAATCATAGCATGTTCCCAGCGTACTGACATCATCAGAGCACATGGCAAACTACTTGAATGGCACACACCATACCCGAAATCGTCTCTCAACGTTGAGAGTAGTATATGTAAATGAATAATTTCTCTGAGCGAAGCCATATCACATATGCATACAACCGATACAAAGAGCATTTCGTGATATTCGAACATCTATATATGCATACACAGAGCGTACAAACAAGGAGCAGCGTTTGTGTATGTATGAGAGAGCGAGGGAGGGTGCACCGGGCGAGGTCTTGGCAAAGCCGAGCGAGCGACGGAGAGACGAAGCAGGATCAACGAGAGACGCCGACGGCAGCGGCGGCATCAGCAGCAGCAGCAGCATCCTTCGAGCGGACGGGACACAGAGACAAAACGACGAGACATGGATAATGAAAACTCATGTGTGCACCACTGTACGAGAACTAAGCATACAACCCGTACGACCGACGACGTTCCGCAATGACCGCGTCAGAGGCCCAGCGGCCTGTACTGGCGACTGTAACGACTGGAAGCGAAAACCAGTGGTCCGTATTATGCCGAGTGGGAACGAATGAGCCGGGAAAAGGGAACTGGGACGCACGACGACATTATCACTTTGTCGCGGCTGGCAGTCGCTGGTGAGCGCCGCTGGGAACACCATGCCGCTGAACGTTGTACATTTCCCATATCCCAATCCATGCGTTCGTGCTTCAACGTTCCAAGCGTCCAAGGCCCCCTAACTAAGTATAGCACGATAGACCTTTACCACAGCTACCCCGTTCTTGGTGCCGTGGCGCCACCAGTCTGCTGTGCCAACTCGGCTGCCAGCAGTAACCGAGAATCCATCCTCCACAACCACTACTACATCGTGTGTGCTAGTCGACCTCGCGTCGGCTCCAGTGCCCAAGTGAGTCGAATGAAGTCGATCTGCCGTTTCTTCTTCTTGTTCACACCAACTAATTCTTTTTTTCTCGTCGAGACAAACGAACGGTGCCTCGGGGTAGCGTAGCGGCGACGAGCTGGCGCCGGCTGGCGTTGTGTTCTAGCAGCTCCAACGAAATCATTAGTATGTCGCCACAGTGTCAAAGGACGAGTAAGGCAAGGCTTGCTTAGTCGGTTGCCGGCTGCCTCAGGAGTATCATGACACGGGTCGGCGACGCCAGCGGGCGAGATGTAGTTTGAGGCTTAGCGAAGGATAAAGAAACTGGTTGGGTTAACGACCGTTTCCCGTGGTCTCGACCAACGCCGTTGTCATTTCTCTGGCGAGCGGAAAGGTCGCCCTCAGCGCGACCAGACGCTAGATGGCGCTGATCCGTACACAACATCAGAGTACGGGAAGGACTAGTTTGCAATTGCGATGAAAGCAATTTCCAAATGGACTGGCAACAACACTTTCTGCTGTATGAGATTCGGTTACGCCGGCTGCTGCGGAATCACCAAGATGAATGCTTTATCTGACCACTATGGCTTTAGCACCTTGCTTACAAACACAAAAATGTGTCTTGGAAACAAAGCCGGAATGACCCGGAGACTTCTACAGGAGAATGCGCTGGCAGATGCAATTCATATTGGACCTCAGAAGAAAATTCGGCCTTGGCTTCACGTGCTGCGCCGTGTGCGATAGCAACCGACACGTGTTGAACACCACTTCCATGAGTAAAATAGAGAACTAATTTGATTCTCCTGATGAAAATGAATAATCGACACTCATGTTCACAAAATCATGCTGACTTCACAGGTTCTTGCTCCGTGCAATAGGTTGAGAGGTTTAACGTCATCTCATTTTGGAAGCTGCTTCCTGAAAGCATCGTCGATCGTCCTCCTTTGGTTTCGTCATTTTAAATAGTGCATTCCAACTCCGCTGTCCCGTCTGTGAGAGCAAATCAACTGCAATACAGGTTGCCCGACTTTTAGCCGCTATTTAACCGCTTAGGGCGGCCGGCCTTCGATTGTGAGCCCACCACACTAACTAATACGCAAAGTATAGTTTGAGTGTGAAAACGCAACAGCGCTTGCCTCATAGTCTATATATGCGACAAAACTCCTTTTCAAGTGAAGTAAGCGGGGAGGAGGTTGCTCCCCCTATTTTCCAATGTCACTCAACTCTATGAAAACCCACGCGAACGTTCCTGCATAATGGGCCACTTCTATCACCATCTAACAGCTACCACGGCCAGCACTTGCCACAAGTATAGCAGGTGGTGGCAAGCTGGGCTGAAGCGTCGCTTTTCTTCTGAACTCCTGAGCGTGTTCGACAGCTAGCCTCTGACCTGTCCTCCTTCGGGCGCCGGTCTTGGCACCTTTCGCCCGACATCGCTTGCGTACGCGGGAGAGATGCGAAGGAGACAGACAGCGAATCCCTGGGGAGCTTTTGGGTTCCCAGCTAGTCGCCTTTCGTCCGCTCGAGAGGAAGTTATTACACGTGCTTCACAGCGTTCGGGCAATGCAAGGCAATTCGATTGAAATTTTTACCGCAGCGGTTCGCTACACGGTGAGCACATTCGCCCCGTCCGTGTATGTGTATTCGGACATTCGGTGTTGGCGCAAGCTACCCTACATTACACTATTATGCTATTCGCTAGCATGGGCAAGTATAATAAATAGGATATAGTGCTGTGTCCAATCTTTTCAAGACTTTCTTTCCTAATACAAATTGAACGCTATGATAGCTTAAACATATTCATGCTCAGTAATTCGTACCAGCCAGCGTGGACATTGATATCAGAGTCTCATATGATATCTGTGGTTGATACAGATCGCTTTTGCCATGGGTATGGTGACGCCTAACTCAAATCCAAACAGTCTAGTAATTTAAACAATCTTCGATGTTTTGTCACGATTCGTGCATCGACCCGATATTCAATTCCACTTCATGTCCGAAGTGGGTCAGGCTGGAGGGCCCAATAACATAGGCGTAAACGAGACTAACTGCTAAGGTTCGTGTGTATTATCGTAATAATATTACTGTTGGCCGTCAGCATAAGCTTGTATATCGAGCAGTCCCAATATTAAATATGTCTAAGAGGTATGATGGTTGAACATAAAGTTACTAACACATAGGCGTGGGTGGACGTGAGTTAAGATGCCGACTGTCTCCAAGTGTCCTCAGAGAGAAACAACTCAAGCATACGCGGGTATTCTCATACGATATTTTATGAATGTTATATCGTATCTAGTTATGGGATAGGCAGTCCGGCGGCCGAGTCAGGCATAAACCGGAGCGAAGGCCCAGTCCGATACACGTCCATACACGAAATACATAGTTACATGCCACCTGCATATACCTGCATTTCGCCAGTCCGACAGAATTGACATTGTACCCGTACGTAATTGATTGCCAAGAACGTTGAATCCGTAACGGAGAGGAAGCTTATAGAGGAAGTGGTGATATGCCCAGGCGGAAATAGGACGACGCCGGTTTGTGCGGTTGGCTGACTCGCTTAGATACGCGTGAACAGACTTCCAGGCAGCTTGAGGCCTTCGTCCGGTCCGGTCTGCCTTGGCAACTTGAACGTCGGCCATACAACGTACCCCAACTAGACAGCAAGCTATAAAACAGAAACGGGGTGGCGAAGGGGAGGACGCCCGTCGAAGGTAAAAACATCCTTGGGGAGGTCATACCAGGAACTGTTTGCGCTCGCTCGTCTCCCTGGGGCAGAGAAAGGATACGATAGGTATTGGCGGATGATTTATTCGGGGAGAGGAACGAACGAACCAGCGATGAAACTGCGAGCAGGCAAGCAGGCAGGCTCGTAGGCTTCGAAGCGAACCTTTTGTCGAGGCCATCTTTTCAGTAAAAAGCCTTCAAGGCAGGTCGAGAGGTGAACAGTCGAGAACAGGTACGTGAAGTCTCAAGACAAGTACAACGAATTTTGTAGACGCTGGCGCCGTCGCTGGTTCCTATATCTCTTGCGTGTCTGTACGTGTCTAGGATCGAAAATAGTCTGCTCTCAAAACGGTGGGTGAACGTTTTGATTAGATTTAAAAAATGAAAATGTGTTTCGCCTACTCGTGCTAGTCGACAACACCCCTACAATTTGAGCTGTTCTATATGTATATGCGTAGCTCGTACCGTATGAACGTTGATTCGGCTTTCGATTGCTGTGTCTAGATGGAGCCGAATGGTTGTGATGTTTTAGATCTTCGCCTTGATGATCTCATTTGAAAGGTCTTGTTGTAGCTATACAACATCTTGGCATCCCTTCTTGAATGCCTAGTCGAATATGGGTCCATTTAATCTATTTCTAATTGAAGGGTCCAAGCGGGCGATTTATTCCTTCGACAAAGGCTTTGCTTGTGCCGTGGTACATATTTTATGCACATTTTGAAGAATGCCTAAACTAAACCTTTTCGAGCTGACTCTCGGCCAACATTTGGCGTTCACGGAACGTCGTCTAAAAAGTGCTCGACGTATTGATTTGATAGCCATGCAACAATTTAACAAGTCACCAGGCAATTCTACTCGACAGCATTTTATATACGTTATGATAATATCTAAAAACAGAAAACTTACGCAACAACTCAGCATCATTTACCGGCCAACCAGCTTCATTTCCAAAATTGTCAGTGAATGAGGACCATTTCAGGAGTCCGAGTGTAGCTCTGACTCGTGGTCAGATTAAACCAGCTGATTTTACAGCATCTCGTGCTCCGCATGCTGCTGTCGTAATGTCTAAGGAATACCTGTCGGTGGTACAAGACGGGTTCAGTGATGGGCGGTTGGAGGCAAACATTTATTTTTATAGCTCTCCATCGTCTTACGAAGCAGTGGTAGGCCGTCTGTCGTCTGCAATGCATTCCTTGCATGACCTTCTTGAGGTCCTCAGGGCACACAGCGACGAAGTAATGAGCTTTTGGGCTCCGTGACCCAATCCTACCATCGTACAAAGTCGGTAGAGGCAAAGCCCTTGGTGGATGGTTACATGCAATGCCAAAGACCGAGCCGAATCACCACTTCCGCCCGTCAACATGGATCGCATCGACACATCAGTGAGAAGTAGCTCAAGTACTGCTTTTGTCTTGGACGGTGGCTTGCTGGAGTATGCGTAGCTCATCGATGCCACTAACGGTCCCACTATGGCCGACTATAGGCAAGCCTTTAGCCTTCGACCAACGACATGTGGACGGTGTGCAGATATCTCTCCTTATGACCCTTCCTCCTTTGCTCCGCTCCAGGCCCTGTCCCTCGTGCTGACACTACCAGGACCAAAGTCAAAGGCCCTACCATCGTCCTGAGGCCTTAGCAGCTCGTCCTCAGGTACTAAAAGCCCAAGGAAGCTTTACTACATGAGCTTACGTGTCTCACTTTTAAGGAGACCTCCTTTCTGTCTCTCTTCTCATTGAATAGTTACTATTATATATAATATATATCTAAGGAAGAAAGAACTAGTCATATGGTCTATATATATATTTCTTGTCCATATTTACACAGCACCCTTCCAACCACATGAAATTTTCTGTTAAGCATTGGTAGAATCAGGCTACACGATTGACAATAGCTTCCTTGCTTCGTTATACTTTGAGAGACTCGAGCAATTGTTATTTAGCGTAAACTATATATAATGATTTATTTAGTATTACATAAAAACTTGTTGGTGTCTATTTTAAATGATCCTGTGATTGTTAGAATCGCGACCTGAAACATAATCTAATAATCCGCTAAATGCTGTCAGCTATCCCTGTAATTAGTGTTGTATCGAGAACGACAATGGTAGCGAAATCCGCAGCCTGAGCACTGAACACAAACGTATTCGATATTTGCTGTAACCCTCGCAATCTATCTTTTTTACTTAAAAGGAAGAGCAATGTATCCCAGCTAACGTCAGTATACGAAATTGTGTTAGGTTTAATCATCGCCGGGCACGAATCCCCATTGCATATACATACAATGAGTATAAGATGATTTTGACAAATCAAATGATTTCCGCTAATTGAATCGAACGACACTCGAAACTCGGCGGTAATCTGAGATAGTCACCCAAAGGGGATTTGGTCGATTCCTTCGACCAACGTACGGATGAGCGCGCGTGGCAGTCAGCAATGTTAGCCCGAGGGGATTCCAGTGGAACTTCGATATAGCGCCGACCATAGGCGAGGAAAAAGGATGAGCAGTGCAAGTCGAGTGCGAAAAACGAACGAATTCCATGACACATATCACAGAGTGACCATCCGAGCATCGCTCTGTAACTGTCCATTTGGATAGTGATTTCTTGATTTTTCCAACCCCTTCGAACGCAACGGGACGTACGGAGTGCAGACGATACGCTGGCGCAATGCTGGAATCGTTAACATGCCGGCCTGTTCCTTAATGAGTTGATGTCGGCTTCATTCCGCTGGTGGTCAACCAAGTCAGCTGGAATAAACGAACTGTAGACCGGCTAAGTGGATAGCCCGAGGGTGGCACAACTGGAAAAGGTCTGCCTCTTGGGGCCTTTCAGGGGTTGTTCCACCCCTGGATGATCTTCCCCTGCGATGATGGCGGTGGCAAGGAGTAGTGGTAACTGACATACTAGTCACTTCAATTATTTTTCACTTAGTGAAAGTATGAAATCCTTCAGAACCATTTGACATTTCCTATTCGGGGCTCTTGTGATTCAAAAAAATCCACCAGATTTCCCATCAACCGAACTAGTACATCAGTATAACCAATGGGATGCCAGATTTATGCTGGGTAAACTGGCTTGTGGCTCAAAGTGGCAGAGCGGTTGTTGTTAATCGTAAATCAGAGGGAATTGCTGTCTATTGCTGGTGCGCTCGACCTAATTCCAGCACATATAAAAAGCATGTCCCCGATATATTATAGAAGGTCCAGATGCGGTACGTTTTACACATTTTTTAACTGTTACCTAGATGTATATATATATATATATATATATAGTAATATAAGGTATCCACGTCTGTTCGACGTGTATTCGTCATACGTAAACGTCGGTTCGCCATGCACGCACAGGGGACCATGTGCCAATCAGCCGAACCGGGAATCAAACCAAAGCAGCTAGCGAGATCGAACTGAGCGGAAATGATGTCCCTAAGGGTGGAGCCACACGGACCGCTATAAGGTGCCCTAAGGACGCCCACATGGCGATGTCGAACCCATTCTGTCGAGTAGCGGAATAACACATTGAAGCCCTTTGATCACGATACTCTTCGGGAGTATGTTGTGCTGCTATCAAGGGGGATATAGTGGGCTTCCATATAGGAACTAACGCAGCAACGACGAGATCTGGACATTTTCGTGACCTTGCCACACTCATACAGTGATCGAAAGCTGATTGGATCGAGAAGTCGACATACGGCAAAGATAGAGCACATTTCCGAGTATAAACGAAACGAGTCAGCATTTTTGTTAGAGGTATATTTGTAAAAATCTATAATATATAGATATATATATATTCTATGTTTAAACGTATCCGATATTTAGGAAAAACAACCTTTTTTGCAGTTTTGGTCAGCGTCGTATTTATCGCTTTTATTAGAAACATTTGTACATTAATGGAGCGCTATACACAATAATAAATTTGGCATATCACACTGAATCAGTGGCCTGAGTTCACAAATTTAGCGTGCTGTAAAATTGTAACGCGTGCTTCTTTAACAGGACCCAATAGCAGAGAATCTCAGTTTGCCAACGATGCTCCGGCGACTTCCAAAGTTCTGCCTGGTCAAAGATAAAACACGAGATCCGATTTTTAAATGTTTTTTTTTCTTTCTTAGATATCGTTCGTTTAAACGCATGTTTCAGATGTCAATAAAGCGTAGAGACCTGTATATGGGCATTTTCGTTAGTCTGAAAGTCCGAAGCCGAAACAGCTAAATAGAAATAAATTAGCACCGTGCTTGGTCGAAGTGGATAGGACTCCGCCATATATATATGATACGTCCATGCTTGCTTACCATTTTAGGAAGCACATTGCAAAAATGTTCATTTCCTGTTGATCGAAATCTTCCGCGAGCAAAACGACACCAAAAAAACAGGTTTTTCTTCCCCGAACGACCAAATAAGATTAATTAAATATCTTCGCTCAATAGCCATTCCTTTAAACTGATGCAGCCCCCGCGCTTGTATCTTTAAACATATATAGAGTTGTTTTCTTCTTGCATCCAGTTTTTTGGAAGTGTACTGCCCTTCCCTTTGTTAGACGTCGGGAGAGTTCGGTTATATAAATATATGTAGACTTATTCTTATTACTCAAAACTGAAAAAAAACACTGCTCTAATTCGGGAAATCAAAGATCACCCATTTTTCACTTCTAGTAATTAGAATAAGTAGTCCCGTAGAGATGTCCCCGAAATATATTTCTAGTCCCACGAACGTATACGCGACCTAGATTTTTATTGGCCGCATATAACATTATATATATATATACATATATATATATATATATACTTAGGTATTTCTCTCTCTCTCATATATATATATATTATATATGCCAAGCGTTCGAACCGATGTGCTCCGTTTCGCAACGATCAACGGGCCAAACTTAAGTATTTTCATTTCCGCAGCGAATCGACGCTCCGATACTGCCCCGGGCAAACTCGGATCTCCTTGCAAATATCCTCAGAAAAACAACTCGCAGAAGCTTGACAAGCGATGGTCTCCTACATTCCCTCGACCATCGAATCGAAAGATTTAAAGCGAAATACCGGCACTACGCTCTTGTGCTAGCGCCGACGGGCCAATGAATAATGAACTCACCGAAATACACAGCAGAGGCGCGTATATTTATATTGTATAATTGGCTCATTTTGATTGGAATGGGGATATCCGCTTTGGGCTTATGCGTCGGATCCGATCGGCAGGAGGAAATCGGATCCTCAGTGAACGCTAAAGTCCAATTGGGCATCATATTGCGTGATCCGTATAGGGTGCTTGTCTCGTTGACGGGAATAGAGCCAGGATGGGGTACAACACCGTCCCACAGATTTCTCAGTATCAAAGTTACAACGGCAAAGGGATCAAATAGCCACAACCAAGATGATATAGTTAAATATCATTCGTTCAGTAAAGATCTGCGGATACTCTAAGTACAGCCAGTTAGTTGAGCCGCAATGTTATAACCAGTTGATGGCACCTTCGAGCCATACAGCGTATCCCTAGAAGCACCAGTTTCTATTTCCGACTAAATATAAACACAGCTATCTCCGTGGGAAAGTACATTGCTCTCAGTTTTGCAACAGTCTACCATATATCGAAGAAGCTCCATTGTTTCTTCATCAGCTTCCTGCAACATATCAGGGTTCTGTCTGTGATTTGTGCTACCGAATAGTCCTCTGTTTACCACCATTAGCGCAACCGACTACCGGGATTGTTAACAGACTAGTCGGCTAGCGGGTGTAGCGGTACATCTAAAACATATATAGAGCAGTGCCCCTTTGCTTACGAAACATTGTTACGTATTCACATATCAAACTCTCCCACCTCGTAAAATGTTATTCAATTTTATACCAAGGACAAAACTTTGCATTCACTCACATACATCCATTATGTTCACATCTAGCACATTGCTCACACGACAGTGAACTGAACGAAAACGCAGTGAAGACATCACTTTGTCTATAGGCAAAAAAAAAAGAACACCCCACACACTTTCGGAATTCTCTTCTCCAGCGCACTCTTCTTACATGACGACGCTAGCTGCTGGCCGCATTCTATCAGGCGGCTATTACTGCGACCCAGGTAATAGAGTAGCTAATTATAAAAATAAAGTTGGTCGACCAGCCGACAGCAACACGCTTGCGTCCAGCGAATGTTCGGACATGTTCCGTCATTCCAAGCCGACCGAAGGCCCGAACGGAGAGCGGGGATATGGTCGTGCAGGGTGGGCGTTCTCTGCCCTGCCACGAGGGAGGCTTAGAACAGTAGAAAATTCAATTACTCGCCCGAGCCATACTGCTTGCTCCTCGCCGTTTGCTCGAGTCGGCGGTGCGCCAGTCCGCCAGTTTGCTATACAGTGGCGAAGGCCACACAACTCAGAAGTCTACGCCGTCTGTCCTCTGTGCCCCTCGACCCCGACCCCGCCCCCATAGGGACGTTCTCTGGAGGGAGCAAGGGGATAAGCAGAAAACGTGGGATGACTCGAAAATTGTGTCGCACTTCTTTGCACTCTAAGCCGCCCATTCGGGACTAGTGTAGGCTGGCCTAGCATGTTGTGCTGCTCGGTCGACGTTGACTTCTAAAGTGAGAGAAAATAGAGTGAGAGAGAAAGAGAGAGAGAAAGCGGCTGGGGGGGCGGGAAAGAGCCGACTTGACACTATTGGTTATTAGCTTGGCTCATACGTCTCATCGTACGGTGGCACAGAACGAAGGATTAATGAAATAGTGGTAGGGCGGTGGGCGGCGAGAGCGAATAGGGCTATAAAATCTGCTCAAGATGATAAAGACCACGAGATAAAGGCAGTGTTTCCGGGGCTGGCCGACACGTCTACGTAGCGATGGTTTTCCATGGATGTCTTGCTGAAGGAAACCGCTGACGCTGTAAATAGCGTTAGGAAAATACAATACGAATCAGCATTGGGACATAAAGACTTTGCCTGGTCAAATTGAACTATGAAAAACGGATCTCGGATGTTCTAAGACCTATTTTTTTGGTGAGGACACTGACGTTGATTTCTTGTTAGTATATCTGACCTAATTCGTTTTATCAACCCAACTTTGATAGATCAAATCACGCCTCTGTTCTTGTGTATAATACAACATACAATGAGGCACGATTTAATTAATATCCGCTAGCTTCCAATGGGGGCAACACACAGTTGCCACAAATGTCTAGGAAAAGTAGGCTTAATATAGGAGCACTTAAAGTACAAAATCTTAAAGACAGGACAAAACGAGGCCACTCACACAAAATATGTTCGTTCTACAATGACAGTCACAATAAAATATCATCATATAGATAATTGAATATAGCAGGCCCACTATTGTTAGTTTGTTCAATTCACATGCTGTTGTTAATCTGAGACAAATATATATATATATATATATATATATATATATTGGGTTGATCCAAAATACCGCACTCCTATCGTCTTGTGCCGGATTCTTATTCTTAGATAGTTTGAATTTTAATTTGACGGGTAGTGAGACACAACAATTAGCAAGCAGACGGCTCGAAAGCCGTTAGCATTCGACTTTCGTTGCGCGTTCGAAATGGCAACCGGCGGAGCAGATCCCTCAGACTTGTATTCTCAGAAGAAATGTCCAGCTGGATGGATTCCAACGGAATTTGCTACTACGAGATTTTGGCCCCAAAAGAAGAAATGGACTCGGCTCGATATCTCGAGTTCTTCAAGGGTCTCATGAATAATTGGCATGGCAATAGGAAGTACCGAGTGTGGCTGCTCGATCGCAATGCCAGAGCACATCGTAGCAATGAAATTACGTTCTGGCTTAAGGCCAACAAGACTGAGCGATTCTTCTCCCGATGTGAGCCCGTGTGACTGTGGTTGCTTCCATCGATTAAAGAGGGCTATAGGTGGCAAAAGGTATGCACACATCGATTAACACCGAAAGGCCTTAGATAACGAAGTTATAAATGGTAATAGAAATGGTGCATACCTAGCCGTTAGAAGGCTGCCAGAACTCTGGGACCAGTGTATAAATAAAAGAGGTGCATACGTCTAGCTCATACTAAAAATCTTTCTTTGAACTTATTTAGTTTAGTCGATATTGAAATTTATATATGTGCGATTTATATATATATATATATATATACAAATTTGAGGGTTATTCGAGGAGTAGCTGCCGAATACCGGTGCTAATTAGCTGATGAAGGTGCACGTATGCGTTACGCAGTCCTTATTGCACGCATTGTTTCTTCCCCTTGAAAGCGTTACCTGCTTCGTTTTAGGCGACCATCTCTTCTATTTTTCTCAACCGGGTCTAATTGCTTGATCGGATTTGATACTCTAAGACAACGCTCACTTTCCTAATAAACTGTCCCCCGATCTCGTTACGTAGCGCGGACAAGGGCATACAGCCACTCGAGTTAATTGGATGACCTTATAGAGTCCGTTCGTTGGAGGGCTGGAAAGACAGTGATCGAAGACGAGAATCGACAAATGAAGAGAACAAACTCTTCCCACGAAAAGTTCGTACAGTATACAATTGTACTCTTGTATGCGAAAAAAATATATACATATATTATATATATATATATATCCTTAATGGATGAAGCATGCTTCACTCAATGCTCAATAATATGCTCGTCAGTTTGTTCTCTGTAGAACATGAAAATTGTCCGCTTGTTGATCACACATATGACTTTATTTTCTTATCTGTCCGAAAATCGCCGTTTAGATCAGACGATTTAAAAGTGCGATAGTATTCGCGTGTCTTTCCCAATCCAACTCGCATGAGCAATGACGTTCGAAGAGAAATAACTAACCACCCAAGCTTGAACAGCGAAAGAGTGAAGGAGACGAGAAATCCCAACGTGCACAAACGGAACATGACGACATCAGCTGATACCTACATCTGTTAGCTGAGGTAGCTGTCATTATCATAACTAGCTAGCGATAATTATATTTGAGAATGTGCGAATAATTTGTAATCGATCAATGTATAATACATGCCCGTACTTTTCTGCCGTCGACAGCAAATGCCTGATCTTCATATAACTAGCTTAACTATGCAGAAAAGAAGAGAAGTTAGAAGATCAAGTGACCTATTCGCAAGTTATTTGAAATCAGCTTAGTTCATTATTTTAGCGCACGCACAGCTCAGCCTAATCTAAAGTGACAGCTCTGACCTCAAGCAACAAACATGCGGGCATACTTCTGTAATATATATATATATATATATATATGGGAACACTGTTTTGTGCCTGGACACACTTGTTGTGGTCAATAAAGTTCAATATCTGATTTTATGCCTTATGCGAAGAACAAGAAGCGCATTACTCGACAATGCAGTCAATTATGCCAAAACACTAGACATAATAGAATTGCATGCCTGCTGCTCTGGTTCTCTCCTCCATTGGTCTTTATTGGCATATTCCAGCATTTCCTATCGGGCACTTTGCCTCCGATAACAGTATCCAGACACGTTCCAATACAGGATTGTACCCCGCGCCTTCTGGGACGTTTGATACACAGACACACATACCGTTTGTGAGGCGACCCGACTAACGTTACCTGACTCTTGTAAATTACGCTGTATTAATTATTATTATTATTATTTTAATTACGTTATTAACATTATAATAGTGCGTGGCACGGTTCGTTGTAAGACGTCTGTTATAGCCGATACTCGTAAACAGCGAATCTGCCAGTTGTGAATAATAAAAATCGAGCACAGTCTGCCCACTGCTGGTAGTCAGAGCCCAGAACGGGCGTACACAACGTGTGTTTCAATTGGAATAAATTAGCGGCGGATCGGTCGCTGCTCATTCGTTGCCCAGAAAGCGAACCTGTTTCATCGAGTTATTACTAAAGTGTACCGTTAGGTGCTGACTGTATGATGACTCCCGCGTGTAAGACGCCGGTCACTTTCTCCAAAGGAACTATACGATCACGAAGCGATGTTGTGGTAACGAGACCAGCCGAAGCACCATCATAAGACGTCCCTCAGCTGATGGTGGACACAAACCCAAAAGCCTTTACGTTACACAAACGGTATTCTTATACATTGAAAGTGTCCGTTTATCGGATCTATGTGTTGTTTCGATACAAATTTGGATGCTACATTTGGTTTGGTGAGATTCACATTTATCGCCGGCAGCACGTCGTCGCCGTGAAACAGATTATAGTAACCCTAGATTTATTTAACAACGATAAACATCTCGTTGCCGATTCTGGCAAAGGTCATGATTCGCTCCTGCGCCGGCACGTTTGTATGACAATGCCCTGGAGTGCTATGAGGTAAGATATGGCTGTGTTATCTCGCCTGGAAACGAGTTCTCTATGGGTTGCACTTACAGGAAAATATGGCGAGGTCAGCAGTGCTCATCTTTCGCTGAAAGTTGGGAATAGTTTATGCGACGTCTAAGTTTCCTACGTCATTCTACCGAGTACATTCTATGGTGTGTCGACTAATGAAATTGTAACTACGCGGCGTGGCCGTCGTGCTCATCTGGTAAGAAGGTGCGAAGACCGCGGGTCCCAGGGGTAATATTTATGTCGCGAAGTCCGTTTTGACTACAATGATCTCATTCGACTTTCGCCACGTGGACGGTGGACGTCGGCATACGTGGCAGCAAAGACCGCTGTTTCGCAAGGACGCAAAAGGGCCACCATTGTACGCTAATCAGTTGTGCAAGAGTAAGTCATTGAATTTAGCGGCTAGTTCATCAACTTAACCTTTAACAGAGCTCCCGACAATTAGTAATGCCTTCACCGAGCACAAGGCCGTACACCTCTGGTGGCAACGTTTTAACTAATACATAGAGCTTTAACGCACCAGATACGTTCTATTTTCAAAAGCTTTCTCTGGGAGGTTTCTGTTTCTTTCGGACATGAGCGATTCGACGAGGTTTCCAAACTGAACATAAATGACATCCTCTGACTTTCAATTCTAGCGACAGAATAAACACAAATTCGACTCGTTTCGACTATCGACTTCAATAAAAGTACAAACAAAATGGAGTCGGTGTACAAGTCAGTCTTCACAGCGGTGAGTGAAACATTGATACTGATCAAAGATTATCACCAAGCTGATATTTGCTTACCCGTCGTAGATGTCCATTTCGCGTCTTCGCGCTTCAGCCAATTTCATGAATGATTCAAGGCAAGCAAGAGCAATCACAAATAGACAACAGGAGCTGATCGTTAGGCCTGATTACTGCGCCAACAAGGATCGCACATGTCGCTGAATCACATCGAATTGTGGGACACGAACAGAGAACATGTACCCCTCCCTTCCCCCCGGTCTTCACCCCTTGCAAAACATTACTATATATCGCAACGAGGTTACACAACGATGGAAGTAACATCGAAGTATCACTCCATAAAACGCTCTGTCCTCTCTCCCTGTCCTTCCCTCTCGGGCTACCCACACATCGTTCCATACATTGCACTTCTAAACTTTATATGGTTTGGCCATTTCCACTTTATGCTTCTTGCAGCGGCGCCAACAGCTCCGACTTTTAGAGCTTTCTGTAACTTCGCCTTGTTCGAAAGCATAAAAACCATATTTTACTGCGCGAGGCTGCTCAGAGCCCGAGCTTGTATTATAGGACAGCGGGGATGAAAGCCGACGTCGGCGTGAGATCGAGAGAGACTGAAAAAGGGAGAGAGAGAGAGATCCGCTATGAGCGAAATGCCGAACAACAGCAGCAGCACTGGGAGTTGCCTCCCGTAGACTCCTTTGTCTTGGGGCTGGGGCTTTTTGCCCTATTACATCGTAGTGCTGCTATGTGGTGCCGGCGCCGGTTGGTCGCGAGACTCGTAAATTTTTGCCGCTCTATCGGACCCGCGCAGCAAAACATCCATGGCTTTGGGCTAAATCACAAAAGAACAACGGGTGTATCTGGTGATGAGCCGTCGATTGAGCTCAATTTGTCAATGTTTCGCTCGATGGCTGCTTGGTTGCGAAATGTGTGCTTCGAGCGTGTGTGTACGCTGATAAGAGAGACGCGAGCCTTTTAAGATTTCGCCTTGCCTTCAAGTAGCGTAATACGTGTGTGACTGGACGTCTGGTCTGGGTCATTACTAGCCACTGACATTAGAAATCCACGATGGTTCAATTTCGAGTTCTCACACTTTTCGCAGCCTGCGCGGATAAGCGACAGACTTCATGAAGGTGGCAAACTATGTGTTGTTATCATAACGAGTTGCACCGTAATTAAGTGTGCTCCTTATAGTTTCTACCGGTTATATTATAGGTAATCAACTCGCGGAAATGCAATTCACCGGTGACGCAACCTACATATAAACAGTCTTCGGTTAGATGCACCTTGTCCATGTAATAATCGAGTTTCCATGGCCTATACAAACTTGAGATAGTTGCGTCTAGTCACGAATCTCTGTTGACACATGTAATTAAAATACTTTTGATGACATTAGCTACGACATTGGAAACCCACACGGTTAATTTCAATTAATCACAGCGTACACTCAGAGTGGCACTTTAAGCCACGATACAATCGGTTAATAATGGCCAGGAATACGTGTCGCATTTTCATCGAATTGCCTAAAAAAAATAATTCGCTTCTTTACCTAACTCAAAATATTGGCGAAATATTTCTCGTAAATGGTCGTACCTAGAAATTAGTCTATCTACTAATACTACTACTTGAACCCCCTGGTACAATATCTATGTAAAAAAGTCATGCCTAGAGGTAGGTGCAAGTCGGTCTTCGAAACTGCTTCCCTGAGGGATAAGATAAAAAGTCGTCCCATCCAACCAAGAAATGGATACAGGGAATCGTCAATGGACCACTGTGCTCAAAGAGATCCGGTGTAGTTCATCCTTGTATGAAGGAAAAGTGACCCGCACTTCCCAATACAGTTGACATGCCATAGGTCTAGCAAATACCTACCCAGCCGCATGGTCGGTGCAGTATATGACTACATACAAATGTTCATACAGAGTAGAATATAGATATATCTAAAAACAGGACAACTGCTATCCTTTGGCCTATCGTTGCCCATTAATATCATGGAAGATAGTCTCGAGGTAGACGAAGGGTTCCACTTCCTCTGGAAAGATTTCCCAAGAGGGCCTGGCCGGCGGTCCTGCAGGGTCCCCCGTCGACGGCGGCGCCTGCCTGCCTGCGGACGTCGTCTTCCTGAGGCCCTTATG
This sequence comes from Stratiolaelaps scimitus, assembly GCA_019614645.1. Classification (NCBI taxonomy): domain Eukaryota; kingdom Metazoa; phylum Arthropoda; class Arachnida; order Mesostigmata; family Laelapidae; genus Stratiolaelaps; species Stratiolaelaps scimitus. Next base: position 814,403 of record JABWDB010000078.1, read on the forward strand.
AGCAGCAGGCCAAAGATCGACTCAAGGTCGGACTATTCGGTTCGTCAAAGTTGACCTTGATGATAACGATATAGCAGTAGAAAACGACAAAGTAAAAAGGGGCAAGAGAGCAATTGACAAAAAATTGCCCTCTGCATAACATCAGCGCAGTTCCTTTCTACTCAAGAGTTATCCTATGGCATCGAATCATTTGTGAACGACTCCATGTGACGTCTTCATCTCCGGCTAGAAAGCATGGACACAATAGGTCATTAGCACTGAATTAGTTGGCACTGATTGTGGGATTTCTGGTCACTTACATGTCAATATATATATCTTTCCTAAACCTATGTACTGACGAGCTTATGTCGCTACTGTATACCTTTTTGGCCACTTTCGGCAAAGTAAAACGTGTCCTTAAGCTATTTTCAGTCCGATAGAAGTTGTAAACTTTTCGATCTCGAAATCGAGTTGGATTTTCAATTTTGTAGCAATTTTATTTTTCCACATAATTATATCACCACAGCAAGAAATATGCTCAAAGCTATAAATACGCACGAGCTGTAAAGTCCACTTGCACAGACAAGGTGTGATTTTGTGCTGATTTTTAGTCATTCACAGACGTCAAATTGAGAATACATGACCAACTCGGCTCACTAAAAATGGGAACTTCAGAGAGTAATCTAATTTGGTAAAAATACTCACTTCGCTTAAATAAAAATAAAAAAAAACTAGATAGCACAGTTGAGTGTTACGACCTCTTGCAGTTGCGTGCAACTTTTTGCGGATTGCTTTGCCACTGTGGTATTAGCGTCACCGAACTTTCGAGTCGACACAACGATATGTAGAGCTCGAGTCCACAATGAGTTCAACGCCGACCGCGCGTGCGGCGAAGGCGGCAGCGTCAACGAACGGTGCCGGGTGGAGTCGTTACCGGGAGGGCCATCATGGCCATCACCTCTGCCACCACCGCAACCACCACCGTGACCCAATCTGCCCCAGCGGTCGTCAGGCTAGGCGGTTCTTCGGAAATTGTATGGGGACGGGCAAGCAGGGGAGATGGGGCTGCAATCCACATCTTCGCATCTCCACAGTCGGGGCAGCGTAGCAAGCAGTCATCTATGGGCGGGGCAAATCGCAACCAGCCTCACACCATCTGCTTTCGGCCCACTATCCTTTCACATCCCGGGATCACAGCATTTTATATATATATATATGGTAACCCAGTTGCTTACAGACACGTTTGTGTGACAAAGCGGTGCAACCTTTGCCAAGGTATTCTACATACCCAATGTCTGAAGTATTTGTAGTTGAGTACTTTTTAAAACGAAATCGTTGCCTTGTTTTTGTCGACTCTGTGCGACCTAAAAGTTAATTACGTATGGCACTCATATGGCTGTTAAGCCTACTAAGTAAAGCGCTCTAAAGGTTTTCGGGCTAACTCTCAGCCAGCATTTAACTTCCACGGTACTGCTTTTAGCATTGCAAGTAGAGCGCTCTAATTATTTATATATCACTCATTAGAAATTGAGATCCCATAAATTGTAATCGCCGTCAGTGCCAACAGACACGCGATATTGTATTCTATTATATTTTGATGTATTTTAAATTTCTTTACCCCCTCTCAGCTCGATACCTTGGGGTCCCCGACGATTCTCCCGACGCATGTTGAACATTGGCTATGATTAAACATTAATATCAAAACCTGATTGCGACATCAAACTGTCCCCAAACTGTGACAATTCTTAATTTAACGTCTTAGTGACGCTGTACTCGTGAAAATCTACACTTCGTTTTACGTTGCCTTTTCTTTCTATGGGGTTCATTCAATTCTAGTAGGGCACGCATCCGCGGTCACAGCAAGCTCTCCGAAAGATGTTTGTTCGAGACTGTTTTGTTACAGTTTTAGGAGGTCCATTGGCTGAAATGTTCGCCTCTGAGGGCAAATATCGTCTTCCATGCGCTTATTTTAGGCATACGAATGCGCACGCGGATAACACTAGTTTTAAACGAGAAGCTCGAGACATAGTTGATTTCGAAACGCCGTCTACTGGGTTTGCAATAAGACGCCTACCTACCTGAGTTGCATCAGCGTCAGTGGTGCGTGACAAAATAGGCCACGTTTTCTAACTCCATTGTCAGTAGTTTTCTACTTGTGGCCGATATATCGTAGCCATATATGTTCGTCGTATGTGCATCGGTATCATCGAGCCGGTAGTCCACTGTTCGACCACTTCGAGGCTCGATCGAGCGACAATCGAGACTCGAACCTAATCTGCTCAAGCCAAGCAAGAGATGGTTATCTCGGCCGGATCTCTGTGTCTCTCCTCTCCTAATAGAACGGCACCACCATCTGAAAGACGTCCGTACATCAGCAGACGAGCTTGAAGCTCCTTTTCAACCAACAGATGGAGCCTCCGTTGAGACCTCTGCCAGTGGCCGTGCTCTCTCCTTCGCTCACTACCCACTGCATCTCCCATAGCTGGTGTCAGTTTATCCCAGAGATTTTCAGTTGTCTGCCGGCTTGGCTAGTCTAAGAATCGCCCGGCAGCCGCCACCCCACGCTCTTCTTGGCATCATCTCCGCCTAGCACCGTCGGGCACCGTCGGGCAGAAATCCGAAATCGTTTTGCTGACACACGCTTCTCTTCAACGGGGGCTAGTCGCTGCCAGGCGACGTGCCCAGAATTGGAGACGCGCCTCACCAGATGTCGGCGGAAGGATGTCGGCAATGGATATGTCTATTTCCATAGTTTTCCCCCCCCCCCTTCTTTCCACGACTGGAGTGTTCATGTGCGCAGCGTGTGGTGTCTACGTATCGTTGGTCCGTCGTCCGTGCCTTCGGGCTCACAGCCACTGTCATCCCGTAGCGGCAAGCAAACAGCTATCACCGCCACCACAGCCACCTTACGGGTGTCGGCACTCTTGGGTAACAGCTGTTGCTTTAAAGCGTTTTGTCGTGCCGCTTTGTCCAGACTAAACAATGCGTTCGCATTTACAGACATTTCTGCAAGTATAGATTTGCTAACGTTTGGACGGAAGTATGCGATAGCTAAGCGACGATCAGGTAAATGCAACAACCCTGGCCGAGCTTGGTTTGTTAAAGATTGAGCACTTTCGGCCGTTGTCAGTCCTTTAGCAAAGCGAACACATTCCATCGTAAGCTGATCCTGTACACGCACAACTTTTGAGTGGACTACTTTCGAATATATAATAATAATAATAATAACAAGAATAATCGGTATTCGCTGAGAGATGACCCACTCATGCGGCTAATTTCGGACCTCTGCTTCTGCTTTGAACAGCGTCGCCTGCAGGCCCTGCTTCATGAATCAAAATGGGCGGTAATCTAATAAAGCAATATCTGGTCTATATGCCGGGTGCGGCAAAATTTTTCAGTCAAGTTCAGTTACAGTGCGGCCGGTCGCCAAAGCCGGTTGCAATATCACCCCCCACCCACCTCCCACGGCCGCTTCCTGTCATTGTCACGATTTACTTTGCTGAGTTGTTTTATGTTACGGTCCGCCTCGACTGTTTCACCGGGTTTGAGCAGTTTATAACAGAGCAGCACTTTTGATCCCACCAAATGCACAGCATTACCTATTTGCCATGAATCCTTCTATATAACCGCTCCTTTTTGCGTTGGGAACTATCATCGCATACAATTTTTTTTATTTCCCTTAAGGATTTTGCAGGGAAAACTCTTCCTTGTTCTCGAATTGACTGGGCCTCATCTCTATTTACGAAATCCAGCAACTGATCGCCGCCAGTTTCTTGTGGCCGTCCCAAACGTCCCTTGCATAAACACCTGTTTCAACAGTTACTTTGTGATACTGCGGATTCCCCATGCACCTGATACACACGAACACACGCGCACTCGCTCCTTGTAGTCTCGACTGCATATTGGCCAGCACGAAAATAGTAAAGACGAAGACGCTGTTGGATATGCAAATTTTTGGTCTGCATATCCGATTGTTGTTGCTGATACACCTAGCTAAAATATAAACAATTGGTCAGTAAAAATCGTCTGTTCAAGGTGAAACTACAAAACTTTAAAGATAGCGATTATATCGTACCATTGTACACTGTAGTCGAAGTAATCCCAAGTGTATGGACTCTAGGGAAGAGACAGACTCTCAGCAGGGGATAGTTTTAGCAGATTTTGTGATCCACGTCACCCCTACACTGGGTCGCCCCCGTTAATCGAGATTGTAATGTCTCTGGCGGGGACCGTGCATTCGAAGATAATTTTCTTCTCTCAACAAAAAGTGTTTATGGCATAATGTATATATTTCAATCAGCAATATTCTAATTACGTAGTAGATTATGACTCTCCTTTATCCTATTTTTAACGAGCATTTAATCATCAACAATTCTGCAATTCCGTCAATAAACAATCTTTTTTTATTGTATCGGCTAGCCTCATACCATAAATATAACGAGGGAGCAGTGTGGTGGATGTTTGTGCTATATTTTAATTAGAAATCGTGTATTTCGGAGCAGAGAAGGTATCAAGGTGCGATCAAACGAGACCAGTCAGGCATCAACGGTAGCACTTTCGTTCGTGGTTGATCAGGCTCATGTTGCGAGCTAAGTTTAGTTGGGCAGTTATGTAGCGTTATCGAAAACCAGATCGTGTTTTCATTTGCGCCCGTACAATATGCGGATAACGCATAAGTGTCCTTAAAATTGCTAATCTATGAACCTGAAGGTTTAACTATTGCCTACTTGCTTCACGCGTTATGATCGAATTCAAGCCCAATCGACAAATGTGCATGGCAGTTCGCTGGATGACCTTTCCTGGACTTCCTTTGGACTCATTAGTATCAAACGTCGACGGAATGCGTAAATAATTTCGCACTACGCAGCGACTTTTGCCAATTTCGCTGGTAATTGCAGCCGGGGTCTTTCCTGCTCGGTGTAAAGCAGTAATAACTGCTTCCTCCGTATCAGTAAAGGTCGAAACGTGTCCCATGCCTACAGTATAGCGTGAATACTCAAAACAAACTGGATAAACCGGGCGAAAACGTTCGATAACGAGGATGACTTATCATTTTGCGTACCCGAAAAATGACAGACACAGAATAATCTGATACAGAATCACTTCCTCACATGTGTACTCTTTGTAACGATTTGTTGAAATATAGGGGTGTCTTAAGTTTATGCACACCACTGTATATATATATATATATATACGCATGAGTGAACGTTGCAGAGAGACTTCAAAATACTCTTTCCGGTTAGGTTTATCCAAACAAACAACGCCTATGGTAGATCAGCTTCACAATGTCTGAACGTTTTTACCTTGCTGCCGATACCTCTACAAAGAGCGTCTTGCGTATTTTACGGTTATGGACATACAGTTTTCAAATGTATTTTCTGCTCACGGATTTCACAATGTACTACTTTGCCGGACTGATAGTTTCACGAGGTGAGCAACATTTTTTATTTGCAAATAGTTTGCTCGATCTACGGAGATCTGCGTCTGGCGGTTTTCCCACTGACAATTAACGCACGTCCTATATTAAGTCCTGGTTCATATAAGCCTATTTGTACGCCTATTACCACGCCCCTAAAACCCATCTCCATCTGTTAAAGAAAACACCGTCTGCACGCGGTTACGAGAGTTCATTTCGGTCCTCAGCTGTATATATACAAATTCATCCCCCCACCCCACCCAAAGAACGCGAGCATGCTAAATATCATGGTACACAGCTTTCGCCTCGTGGTGTACATGTTTGGCAGTTAACCTCATTATGTTTGCTAACCACAAGCAGTCGCTCTGCGAAAGCTACCGCTTTCACAGCCATCATGGATGGCATCATCCTTGTTACCATACATGCTACGACCTGCATCGGCGTCCTCTGATGTTCACAAGGTATCCGGCATAGACGAAGCTGCTTGTGGCGGCGACGGCGGCTATGAGGTAAGCGATGAAAGCTTAAACGCCACCATCCCTCTTGGACATCCGATTTTTGCGTTGTTCTGCTGTTTTGACGAACTATGAATCGTTTCAGATAGCAGCACACGCAGAGGCGGCTGCAGCAGTGCCACTAGCACCGCCGCCGCCGCCGCCGCCACCATTGCTGAAGGTGGGACAGAATATTGGGGATCAGACAAGCCGCGTAGCCCTCTGCGCTGTTTGTCCCTTTCGGGATCGGATAGAAGATTGCTAGGGGGATCCGGTGTGTGGCGCTGCCGCCGCCGCCGCCGCCGCTGTGGACCGAGATTGAGCTCAAATTGCTTCGGGAATGAGTTGTCGGGATTAAAGCTGCGGCGTTGCAGTTACACTTCATCTCGGCTGCACTCGTTTACCCTCTCCAGCCAGCTTGAGTTTGGCGGCCCGTCGCTGGCTGCTGCCACCGCCAAGCGGCACCGCAGCTGCTGTCACCGCTTGGCGAGATTGCGAATGACAGGAGCGCGCAACTGTAAACCTACATGTCGGCCGAGCGTCGAAAAGGGAGATGACTTCAAAGTGGAACGACTAAGCCGGGGTCAGAGGGCCGCTGTGCAGCTGCGGAGTTGGCGGCCAGCCCACCGGCGGTGGCTGCTAGCCAGGTCGCCGACGGCAGGAGGCTCAGCAAGCCGACTCCCCCGGGAAATCTGAGAGTTATGTCACAAGCAGATCTGAAGCGCGTCGGCGTCGGCGTCCCCTGCAGTTGCAGTCATACTGGCCATCCATCCAATGCCATATACAACAACTGAGCTCTACCGGGTAGAGATGAGGGAGGTGTAGGTATGGATTCTGGTGGTGCACCCTTCTCGTTTGTTTGTACTCCCTGATTACCGAGTATCTCCATTCATTCAACTTTGACTATTTGTGAAGATAATTGCTGATGAAAAGCTATGGCTGTCAGTTCATCATTTGAAGCTCCAAAATATCTAACCAACGTGGCGAAAGTATACAGTGTGTATTCATTCAGTCTCCACATCATAAATAACAGAACATAGAGAATCAACCATATGGGCTCAGGCAAATAGGGTGGTGCACGGCTCAATGGTGGTGCAAATACCACTTTCCCTATTATTACATATTGGTAAGTTTATAATTAGAATGTGTAAAACCCTGAATTTCTTCATCCGCGCATTGTCGAAGGGGAGAGCTAACTGATGTAGGCACAGTCTAGACACAGCCTAGATTTGATTCAAGATACAAAGAGTCTTTACTCTAACAAGCAACACATCAACTTGAAGATATGATCGGCATATTGCCGTCACAAATATACACGTCCGCGTTCTCGGTTTTCTCGGTGCTACCCCATGAATCTAACCAATAGTATCCAGTGGAACAGCACAACGAATGGTACATACAATATTTCCACGAGACATTTTGTCGTTTAGTTAACAAGCGGCATTAACACGCGTTGAATTCGAATGGTCAATAATTACACACGCATATCGCATTGATATTTTCCCATTATTTTACGCAGATAGAAGCGGAGTACATATGTGAGGTTTGTACGCGCGAACAAGATCATGATAATGAACTGTACTGCATAAGTACTGCGTATTGCCAAGCCGGCTGACTCCATCAGACAGAGGATCTGCAAGAGGATAGGAACTGGCCACTATATCCCCAGAAAAGGGTGGACAAAAACGACATCTATCGCTGACACCTAACTATTTCGAGGCAGAGAAGATCGCCCCGTTCGTCGTGGAAGCTGAGAAAGGCGAATCAGAGGCTATCGGCCTTCGGTTGGCGGTTTGCCTCGGACAAGGCAAATGCCGCGTGGCTCAGATCATTGATCGTATGACCAGCAGGAACCGTTGAAATTGGTATATATAATAGCTCAAAGGGTGAGTATCAGATTCCCCAGTGCCTTCCGCTAACCACAGGTTTTGTACGCGATTGAAGCATCTACGAGTATCTATATTTATTACTTGCTCAGTGTGCTGCAGCACTAGGAGGGCTATATTTCATGATATTTTTGAATAGGATATGCCTATCAGAGAAAGGACGGTAGCTATTATCCTCACCTGTTTTCGAGAAAATTGCAGTTCACTTAATGCTCGGTTGGCAAGCTACTATTCCTACTTATTTACCACAAGGGTCCCGTAGGCTGACACATCATGACACGTGCTGTTTCCATATATATATATATATATATATATGTATATATATATATGAACAAGCACTTAAAATGTAATTCTGAGCTGGATATCTGTAGAAAATCTGCGATTTGATTTATCAAACTAAGGCAGCACAGCCAAGCGCTTTTTTTCGGAATGATCCATTTGAAAACCCAAACTGAAAACGTGATTAAACAGTGTAAAAGGTGCCTTAGCTGATGGTATCCTGCTTATAAATCGCGTAGAGGCAAACACAGCTATCACGTGCTTTCGAATGAGTAGCTAAATATTGGTGTGAATGACGAGGTCACGTTTCGAACATCAGTTCGCATAAAGCCGAGAAGAGCTGTTTCACGGCCCCATTCGGTTCTTCAAGTCACTTCACTGCCTTGGCAGTATTTACTATTTCGAACTCTCTGCCAAGTGAAAACCTTTCCGTTTTCTGTTGCGGGTATAGGTTCAATAAATTACGGCCATTCACAGTAGGTCTACTTTACATAAATGTGGCTAACAGGCACGCCCAATGAGCGGTAACTATTTCATTATGAGAGCTGAGGTCTGTCAGATAGGGGAACAGCTGAGGGTCAGCTCGAAGAAAAAATAAATAAATAAACAATTGACACGATCAGGTAAATGAGTCAAACATTTGCTGATTTATTTGTTTTACAATTTTGTAAGAAATGATAACATGTTATGTACATCCTCATAATCTAGTTATATATTTTTTTATTAAATTAATGGGTATCTATACAATAATTCTACACTATGTCAAGGTTTCTTATAATTAATATACACTGGATATCGCTTTCTACTGAAAGGAACTATCCTAGAGATATAAATGTGTTTAATACCTACAAATATACATACAATATACATATAATATACATTTTATGATATTTACAGAATTGGTTGCTTCTTTTGCCCTTGAGCTACCTAGTTGGCCAGTTCACCGTAGTACACTGTGACCGTCTTGACCCTGCCACCAAGGACATTCTGTTCCAGTTCCACCCTGCCGGAACCGGCGGCGCTTGCAGATTTTACGTACTGGTCAAGCGCGCTGGTCCGCGGCATTAGGACGGCCATATTCTTGCTGAACTCCGAGAGATGGCGTAGGAGTTCGCTGTATGGCGCCGGAGCCCTTATTGCTGCTAGATCGTAAACAGCAGCATTTTGGTACTCGGGCCCGCCCCAGGGTGGACTGAACACCACGGCGTCAACTGATGTTGCCAGGTCATCAGGAGATAGAGCGAGCACGTCCTTCACGCCGATGGTCATCTTGTCGGTCACAGTGTATAGACGGGCAAGCTGTCTAGCTGTCGCCGTCTCACGGGCATCGATGTCAAATGCGTAGACGTGCTCTACGTGGGGCATTCGGGCACAATTTACGGCATTGCCCCCGGCCCCACAGAACGGCTCGAGCACTCGCACAGGTCGGCCCAAGGTTTGCTGGAGCTTCCACAGGCGAGAGCCGATATGCCTAGCGATCTCCTCGGGGCAAATCGAGAACCAGGCTTGCTCGGTGAGGGTTAGGCTGTTATTAAACCTGGCGATCAATCGGTGCCTCTGTGCAAAATACTTCCGATTGTTAGCGTGACCCCCGCTGGATGCCGCTTCACCGTTCTGCCGCTGGTTAGTGCTTCTTCTTGAAGGCCCGCGCAGGCTTGTTGTTTCCTTGTGAAGCGCGTAACTCCCCTCGCAGGTTCCGCAGCTTCCCGCCGTTAGCTCGATGCCCTGTACGAACGTCACATCGTCCAAAACGACACCAGCCTTGTAGAGCGCGTTATACTTGACGCGCTCTCTGAAGGAGGTGCTTTGGCCCGATCCTTGTTCCCCTCCGCAGACAGTGCAGGAGTAGCTCCTCCGGGTCAGGTGGTTGGGGGTGTTGACGGCCGACCTTGAGGAGCTACCTCCTGCTGTTGTCAAGTTCGTAGAGAGCGGAGGTGGAACGGCCCGTTGTCCTGTATGATGGTGGACAGGACGACGGGGCTTAGGACCCTCACAGTCGCCGGAATACGACCGGCTGACGGTGATACTCGGTCCGTTGATCCGCACAGCTCTAACCAATACTTGGTAGGCACTGGCTGATCGTGATCGTCCGCACAGGAAGTATGAGTATCCGTTGGCGAATCGGCCCTCATGTCCAGCGTGATGTGGCTCATATTCGCATATGACCACCTCTGCGCAAGCAGCACCCGTTGCAACTGAGCTTAAGAGATACGTCCCAGGCAACGCATGCTCTAGCAGCATGGTGTCTTCTTCATGGTCCACCCGTTGGGCTCCTCGGATCGCCCTTATCGCCTCTAGTGTAGCTATCACAGAGGGCATCAGGACACGCGTATCCGAGCGCCGGACGATGTGCAGAACGAAGCGACAGGTCGGCGCCGCACGTGGATACAGCACTAGGGCGGAACAGACAACCTGGCTGGCGTTGGATAGACATGCCGCGTAGTCTAACTTCTTCGCGCTCATTCCGGAGGCCTCAAATGGTCGGGCACCTTGATTTGCAGCGGCGGCCATCGTTGTGTTTTTTCTTTTGTATGTGTTGGACGACGTCAATGGTATCTTCGAGAGGTTTGTAGATGGGTTATAGTCGGGCGTTGGACGATCAGGATTGGTCATCAAATGCTAGATGAAACAGCCGCGCCACGAAATAAATACTGTCACCGAGAGACGGGCCGACCTATCTAGCGCCCTCTTTCCACTCTTAAGAAGGCGAGTGGAACCCAATCGTCAGTTCGCTTATTTGCAAGGCCTTCTCTCCCAGCCCCAACCAATTTGCTCAGCAATAGGCTTTTCTTGTAACCTGTAGTATTGGCCCGCAGCTATTGCCTTGTATTATAAGCTGTAGTTTCTTAGTTTAGCTGATGCATCATTTAGTGAACTTTGATCCGAACCTAGGAGAGTATCCAGAGCGCCATCCTGGCGATTGAGTTCTTGTCGCCCTCGCATGGCATCCGCGACGTCTTGACCTCGCACCTGTTACTTCGAGTAGGCAGCATGCACCTCTGGAGTGGCCCTGAGATGTCGCCCGCTGCAGAGTATTAACTTGATGTGTGTGTTGAGATATTAAGGCGTCGCATTCTTGATTTGGTGTGCACTAAATACTCCCCTGTAGGTTATTTTTAGAGGGGATGACCGGAATGCATGATGCACATACGTGTTGGGCGGTTCATACCAACACTAGTGTGGAACTCCCAAAAGGCCGCACTAAACCTGCATATCTCGTACCAACTGCCCCTTAGGTACATCCAATTTTTTTTTTTATTACGGGAGTTCTGTACAACCGCCGCGAAAACGGCACTTGTGCTATCGCTTGTTGTTCCCGTAATTGCCAGTATTTCCACTATGTTATCAAACGCCTCCCGCAATATTCAAGGGAAAAATTATATTGAACCTGTTTTGTATGCCCTTAAACTTGAGTACTTGAACATTGTATCCATATCAGAATCCACTCTCTTATGATCTCATACTTAGGATGATTCGATTATATTGCAGAGTCATCGCAACAAAGCTTGATAGCAACTTGAATGAAAACACATAAAAATGATCTGTTCCTAAACTTATTTATTATAATATCAGTAATCTTTTTAATTTGTCTGCTCATCCGCTGATCTGTTGAAGATTTCTGAAATTTTTGCTTTGCCTTTTGTCCGAATTTACGAGCTCAATTTTTTCCGGCTATATATACACATTTTATTTTCCATTCCCAGAGGATTTTTTTTTGATTGCCAATATCAATGAACTTTGACTGAAATGCAGCCATACCACTTATAACCTCTCTCCCATCGTGTACAGAAATCTAGCATTTACTCTCGTAGGGTCCACTAAAACATTTGAGGAGGACAAACTCCCTGCACAGTCTCAATCTTCAACTGTAATGCCAGTTCACAAAGTAAAAAACAAGAGCAACGTAGATAGGTATAAAGGATTTTTCTATGAGTCGTACTGTCATTTACTTAGCTGTCGATGGTAATCGATATTGGAAGAGCTTTGGGTGAAGGTGAAAGTGAGCACTATTAAGCTAATGAATAAATCAATCAATCATATATTTGTTAAATTTACGGAACTGGATCTTGAAAGCGAGAAGTGCAATATGCACCGACAGTATCCTGCGTATCGGCAGAATGTAAAGTTCATTCAGCGAGCCTCTGTTACGCAGGCCGAAGATTGTCCGTAGACCGTCATTTTGAATAATTTCCACCCTGCGTAGTGCCCTATTGTACCCGCAGGCCCAAATGAAGAAACCGAATCTAAAGAGCGGCTGGAGTTGGGTCTTATAAAGCAATAGCAAGCCTCTAGTGGATATGCCCAGGTCTTCGAGCCGTCGAATCGACAAGATGACAGCATCGAATTATGGAGAGAGCATCGCAAAGTGATTCCGCCAACTGAGCGCCTCGTGAAGAGTTAAACCAAACACATTTGACTATAGGTGACAGCGGTAGTTGAACGCTACAGAGGTGAACCGGAAGAGGTTCTGGATGTCTCTGAGTTGAGCGAAACAATGTGACACCTGTCTTGTTGGCATTGATTGCTAGGCCAAACCTTCCAAAAATCTTTACGACTCCTTTCACTGCCACAAGAGCCGCCTGTATGTCTCGTCGGATCTCGGCGGGACACATACGAAATACTAACGATGTATCGCCGGCGTAAGCAAACACGTTAGAAGACTTCCCGGACGAGATATCGACAAGTACGAAGTTAATGAGAATATTGAGCACAAGGGATAGAAGATAAAAATAATAAAAAGACCCAGAATAGAGCCCTGTGGTGTGTCTCACAACCTGTCTTCTACAGAGAAGGTAAGATCGGAACCAAGAGACTACGGTGGGGAAACACCCCCAGTATTTACCATTCGCATTTCCATTTATAATTTTCTTATCTATTGCTATTGTGAGTAAGTCGACGTTTGCATGTGGAACCCCACCTATTGCCCTTTTTAATACAAGGGAACAACCATAATCACATGGGCTTAAACCAGGAGAATATGGCGGTTGAAGCCATCGCTCAATATTGTTCCCCTCCATCCAGGCCGTAATTTCATCAGTGCGGTGAGGTCTTGCATTATCGTTGAGTAACCATACTCGGCGCTGTCGATCCCCGGGCCATTTGTTCATCAATCCCTCAAGAAGCCGAGATATCGGGGAGTATTGACTTTTTATAATATTTGGTAACAGCAAACGCCCTTGGGCTCCAGAGTGAGTATACTCATCATCTTCGCGCCCTGCCGCGCGCGCACTCCAAGTATGAACGCATTGTGTCGCGTAGTTCGGGCTGTGCGCCATTCGAAAGGCCGTACAGTTCGAATAACATGCCCTAATACGTAGAACTGGTGACAACCGCTTTAGATCTACCTAGCTGGTCAACTGATGCTAATAAAGAAAGGTCTTCAGGAGAATTATTGACGGTAAGCTAGAACGATGATCTTGCTATTTATTAAATAAGAAAAAACTTAAGTCTACTTACGTTGAAGTGGCGATGGGAAATTAGACAACGACTTTGACCAATACATGACAAATCAAAGCGTTCAACGTTGCTTGCTAAAAATAGTTCTCTAGCACAGGAAAATCTACCATAAGTCTGTCGTAGGATGATTTATGCATTCAGACAAGTGTATAATATAATATTGAAACTGACCGTCTTGGCGCCCGATTACAGGCTGCAGAATTTGAATTTGGTATCTAGATGAGGTAATAATGGACACGAGTCCCCTGGATGGTCTAGTGGTGAGCGTCTTGGTCTGCTAGACCGGAGGGACGAGTGTGTTGTTCAAAACCTGACAGACACGAAGAATCTTTGGAGTTCTTTATCATCTTTCTTTATCTGAAGATTCTTGCCAGGTACGAGTAAGGAAGAGAATAAGCAAAGGTGGCCGTGACAGGTCCTCATAGAAATATCTAAAAGGTTAAGAGCTGAGGTCTGTCAGATAGGGGAACAGCTGAGGGTCAGCTCGAAGAAAAAATAAATAAATAAACAATGGACACGATCAGGTAAATGAGTGCAACATTTGCTGATTTATTTGTTTTACTATTTTGTATGAAATGACAACATGTTATGTACATCCTCATAATCTAGTTATATATTTATTTATTAAATTAATGGGTATCTATACAATAATTCTACACTATGTCAAGGTTTCTTATAATTAATATACACTGGATATCGCTTTCTACTGAAAGGATCTATCCTAGAGATATACATGTGTTTAATACCTACATATATACCTACATATATACATATAATATACATTTCACGATATTTACAGTATTGGTTGCTTCTTTTGCCCTTGAGCTACCTAGTTGGCCAGTTCACCGTAGTACACTGTGACCGTCTTGACCCTGCCACCAAGGACATTCTGTTCCAGTTCCACCCTGCCGGAACCGGCGGCGCTTGCAGATTTTACGTACTGGTCAAGCGCGCTGGTCCGCGGCATTAGGACGGCCATATTCTTGCTGAACTCCGAGAGATGGCGTAGGAGTTCGCTGTATGGCGCCGGAGCCCTTATTGCTGCTAGATCGTAAACAGCAGCATTTTGGTACTCGGGCCCGCCCCAGGGTGGACTGAACACCACGGCGTCAACTGATGTTGCCAGGTCATCAGGAGATAGAGCGAGCACGTCCTTCACGCCGATGGTCATCTTGTCGGTCACAGTGTATAGACGGGCAAGCTGTCTAGCTGTCGCCGTCTCACGGGCATCGATGTCAAATGCGTAGACGTGCTCTACGTGGGGCATTCGGGCACAATTTACGGCATTGCCCCCGGCCCCACAGAACGGCTCGAGCACTCGCACAGGTCGGCCCAAGGTTTGCTGGAGCTTCCACAGGCGAGAGCCGATATGCCTAGCGATCTCCTCGGGGCAAATCGAGAACCAGGCTTGCTCGGTGAGGGTTAGGCTGTTATTAAACCTGGCGATCAATCGGTGCCTCTGTGCAAAATACTTCCGATTGTTAGCGTGACCCCCGCTGGATGCCGCTTCACCGTTCTGCCGCTGGTTAGTGCTTCTTCTTGAAGGCCCGCGCAGGCTTGCTGTTTCCTTGTGAAGCGCGTAACTCCCCTCGCAGGTTCCGCAGCTTCCCGCCGTTAGCTCGATGCCCTGTACGAACGTCACATCGTCCAAAACGACACCAGCCTTGTAGAGCGCGTTATACTTGACGCGCTCTCTGAAGGAGGTGCTTTGGCCCGATCCTTGTTCCCCTCCGCAGACAGTGCAGGAGTAGCTCCTCCGGGTCAGGTGGTTGGGGGTGTTGACGGCCGACCTTGAGGAGCTACCTCCTGCTGTTGTCAAGTTCGTAGAGAGCGGAGGTGGAACGGCCCGTTGTCCTGTATGATGGTGGACAGGACGACGGGGCTTAGGACCCTCACAGTCGCCGGAATACGACCGGCTGACGGTGATACTCGGTCCGTTGATCCGCACAGCTCTAACCAATACTTGGTAGGCACTGGCTGATCGTGATCGTCCGCACAGGAAGTATGAGTATCCGTTGGCGAATCGGCCCTCATGTCCAGCGTGATGTGGCTCATATTCGCATATGACCACCTCTGCGCAAGCAGCACCCGTTGCAACTGAGCTTAAGAGATACGTCCCAGGCAACGCATGCTCTAGCAGCATGGTGTCTTCTTCATGGTCCACCCGTTGGGCTCCTCGGATCGCCCTTATCGCCTCTAGTGTAGCTATCACAGAGGGCATCAGGACACGCGTATCCGAGCGCCGGACGATGTGCAGAACGAAGCGACAGGTCGGCGCCGCACGTGGATACAGCACTAGGGCGGAACAGACAACCTGGCTGGCGTTTGGATAGACATGCCGCGTAGTCTAACTTCTTCGCGCTCATTCCGGAGGCCTCAAATGGTCGGGCACCTTGATTTGCAGCGGCGGCCATCGTTGTGTTTTTTCTTTTGTATGTGTTGGACGACGTCAATGGTATCTTCGAGAGGTTTGTAGATGGGTTATAGTCGGGCGTTGGACGATCAGGATTGGTCATCAAATGCTAGATGAAACAGCCGCGCCACGAAATAAATACTGTCACCGAGAGACGGGCCGACCTATCTAGCGCCCTCTTTCCACTCTTAAGAAGGCGAGTGGAACCCAATCGTCAGTTCGCTTATTTGCAAGGCCTTCTCTCCCAGCCCCAACCAATTTGCTCAGCAATAGGCTTTTCTTGTAACCTGTAGTATTGGCCCGCAGCTATTGCCTTGTATTATAAGCTGTAGTTTCTTAGTTTAGCTGATGCATCATTTAGTGAACTTTGATCCGAACCTAGGAGAGTATCCAGAGCGCCATCCTGGCGATTGAGTTCTTGTCGCCCTCGCATGGCATCCGCGACGTCTTGACCTCGCACCTGTTACTTCGAGTAGGCAGCATGCACCTCTGGAGTGGCCCTGAGATGTCGCCCGCTGCAGAGTATTAACTTGATGTGTGTGTTGAGATATTAAGGCGTCGCATTCTTGATTTGGTGTGCACTAAATACTCCCCTGTAGGTTATTTTTAGAGGGGATGACCGGAATGCATGATGCACATACGTGTTGGGCGGTTCATACCAACACTAGTGTGGAACTCCCAAAAGGCCGCACTAAACCTGCATATCTCGTACCAACTGCCCCTTAGGTACATCCAATTTTTTTTTTTATTACGGGAGTTCTGTACAACCGCCGCGAAAACGGCACTTGTGCTATCGCTTGTTGTTCCCGTAATTGCCAGTATTTCCACTATGTTATCAAACGCCTCCCGCAATATTCAAGGGAAAAATTATATTGAACCTGTTTTGTATGCCCTTAAACTTGAGTACTTGAACATTGTATCCATATCAGAATCCACTCTCTTATGATCTCATACTTAGGATGATTCGATTATATTGCAGAGTCATCGCAACAAAGCTTGATAGCAACTTGAATGAAAACACATAAAAATGATCTGTTCCTAAACTTATTTATTATAATATCAGTAATCTTTTTAATTTGTCTGCTCATCCGCTGATCTGTTGAAGATTTCTGAAATTTTTGCTTTGCCTTTTGTCCGAATTTACGAGCTCAATTTTTTCCGGCTATATATACACATTTTATTTTCCATTCCCAGAGGATTTTTTTTTGATTGCCAATATCAATGAACTTTGACTGAAATGCAGCCATACCACTTATAACCTCTCTCCCATCGTGTACAGAAATCTAGCATTTACTCTCGTAGGGTCCACTAAAACATTTGAGGAGGACAAACTCCCTGCACAGTCTCAATCTTCAACTGTAATGCCAGTTCACAAAGTAAAAAACAAGAGCAACGTAGATAGGTATAAAGGATTTTTCTATGAGTCGTACTGTCATTTACTTAGCTGTCGATGGTAATCGATATTGGAAGAGCTTTGGGTGAAGGTGAAAGTGAGCACTATTAAGCTAATGAATAAATCAATCAATCATATATTTGTTAAATTTACGGAACTGGATCTTGAAAGCGAGAAGTGCAATATGCACCGACAGTATCCTGCGTATCGGCAGAATGTAAAGTTCATTCAGCGAGCCTCTGTTACGCAGGCCGAAGATTGTCCGTAGACCGTCATTTTGAATAATTTCCACCCTGCGTAGTGCCCTATTGTACCCGCAGGCCCAAATGAAGAAACCGAATCTAAAGAGCGGCTGGAGTTGGGTCTTATAAAGCAATAGCAAGCCTCTAGTGGATATGCCCAGGTCTTCGAGCCGTCGAATCGACAAGATGACAGCATCGAATTATGGAGAGAGCATCGCAAAGTGATTCCGCCAACTGAGCGCCTCGTGAAGAGTTAAACCAAACACATTTGACTATAGGTGACAGCGGTAGTTGAACGCTACAGAGGTGAACCGGAAGAGGTTCTGGATGTCTCTGAGTTGAGCGAAACAATGTGACACCTGTCTTGTTGGCATTGATTGCTAGGCCAAACCTTCCAAAAATCTTTACGACTCCTTTCACTGCCACAAGAGCCGCCTGTATGTCTCGTCGGATCTCGGCGGGACACATACGAAATACTAACGATGTATCGCCGGCGTAAGCAAACACGTTAGAAGACTTCCCGGACGAGATATCGACAAGTACGAAGTTAATGAGAATATTGAGCACAAGGGATAGAAGATAAAAATAATAAAAAGACCCAGAATAGAGCCCTGTGGTGTGTCTCACAACCTGTCTTCTACAGAGAAGGTAAGATCGGAACCAAGAGACTACGGTGGGGAAACACCCCCAGTATTTACCATTCGCATTTCCATTTATAATTTTCTTATCTATTGCTATTGTGAGTAAGTCGACGTTTGCATGTGGAACCCCACCTATTGCCCTTTTTAATACAAGGGAACAACCATAATCACATGGGCTTAAACCAGGAGAATATGGCGGTTGAAGCCATCGCTCAATATTGTTCCCCTCCATCCAGGCCGTAATTTCATCAGTGCGGTGAGGTCTTGCATTATCGTTGAGTAACCATACTCGGCGCTGTCGATCCCCGGGCCATTTGTTCATCAATCCCTCAAGAAGCCGAGATATCGGGGAGTATTGACTTTTTATAATATTTGGTAACAGCAAACGCCCTTGGGCTCCAGAGTGAGTATACTCATCATCTTCGCGCCCTGCCGCGCGCGCACTCCAAGTATGAACGCATTGTGTCGCGTAGTTCGGGCTGTGCGCCATTCGAAAGGCCGTACAGTTCGAATAACATGCCCTAATACGTAGAACTGGTGACAACCGCTTTAGATCTACCTAGCTGGTCAACTGATGCTAATAAAGAAAGGTCTTCAGGAGAATTATTGACGGTAAGCTAGAACGATGATCTTGCTATTTATTAAATAAGAAAAAACTTAAGTCTACTTACGTTGAAGTGGCGATGGGAAATTAGACAACGACTTTGACCAATACATGACAAATCAAAGCGTTCAACGTTGCTTGCTAAAAATAGTTCTCTAGCACAGGAAAATCTACCATAAGTCTGTCGTAGGATGATTTATGCATTCAGACAAGTGTATAATATAATATTGAAACTGACCGTCTTGGCGCCCGATTACAGGCTGCAGAATTTGAATTTGGTATCTAGATGAGGTAATAATGGACACGAGTCCCCTGGATGGTCTAGTGGTGAGCGTCTTGGTCTGCTAGACCGGAGGGACGAGTGTGTTGTTCAAAACCTGACAGACACGAAGAATCTTTGGAGTTCTTTATCATCTTTCTTTATCTGAAGATTCTTGCCAGGTACGAGTAAGGAAGAGAATAAGCAAAGGTGGCCGTGACAGGTCCTCATAGAAATATCTAAAAGGTTAAGAGCTGAGGTCTGTCAGATAGGGGAACAGCTGAGGGTCAGCTCGAAGAAAAAATAAATAAATAAACAATGGACACGATCAGGTAAATGAGTGCAACATTTGCTGATTTATTTGTTTTACTATTTTGTATGAAATGACAACATGTTATGTACATCCTCATAATCTAGTTATATATTTATTTATTAAATTAATGGGTATCTATACAATAATTCTACACTATGTCAAGGTTTCTTATAATTAATATACACTGGATATCGCTTTCTACTGAAAGGATCTATCCTAGAGATATACATGTGTTTAATACCTACATATATACCTACATATATACATATAATATACATTTCACGATATTTACAGTATTGGTTGCTTCTTTTGCCCTTGAGCTACCTAGTTGGCCAGTTCACCGTAGTACACTGTGACCGTCTTGACCCTGCCACCAAGGACATTCTGTTCCAGTTCCACCCTGCCGGAACCGGCGGCGCTTGCAGATTTTACGTACTGGTCAAGCGCGCTGGTCCGCGGCATTAGGACGGCCATATTCTTGCTGAACTCCGAGAGATGGCGTAGGAGTTCGCTGTATGGCGCCGGAGCCCTTATTGCTGCTAGATCGTAAACAGCAGCATTTTGGTACTCGGGCCCGCCCCAGGGTGGACTGAACACCACGGCGTCAACTGATGTTGCCAGGTCATCAGGAGATAGAGCGAGCACGTCCTTCACGCCGATGGTCATCTTGTCGGTCACAGTGTATAGACGGGCAAGCTGTCTAGCTGTCGCCGTCTCACGGGCATCGATGTCAAATGCGTAGACGTGCTCTACGTGGGGCATTCGGGCACAATTTACGGCATTGCCCCCGGCCCCACAGAACGGCTCGAGCACTCGCACAGGTCGGCCCAAGGTTTGCTGGAGCTTCCACAGGCGAGAGCCGATATGCCTAGCGATCTCCTCGGGGCAAATCGAGAACCAGGCTTGCTCGGTGAGGGTTAGGCTGTTATTAAACCTGGCGATCAATCGGTGCCTCTGTGCAAAATACTTCCGATTGTTAGCGTGACCCCCGCTGGATGCCGCTTCACCGTTCTGCCGCTGGTTAGTGCTTCTTCTTGAAGGCCCGCGCAGGCTTGCTGTTTCCTTGTGAAGCGCGTAACTCCCCTCGCAGGTTCCGCAGCTTCCCGCCGTTAGCTCGATGCCCTGTACGAACGTCACATCGTCCAAAACGACACCAGCCTTGTAGAGCGCGTTATACTTGACGCGCTCTCTGAAGGAGGTGCTTTGGCCCGATCCTTGTTCCCCTCCGCAGACAGTGCAGGAGTAGCTCCTCCGGGTCAGGTGGTTGGGGGTGTTGACGGCCGACCTTGAGGAGCTACCTCCTGCTGTTGTCAAGTTCGTAGAGAGCGGAGGTGGAACGGCCCGTTGTCCTGTATGATGGTGGACAGGACGACGGGGCTTAGGACCCTCACAGTCGCCGGAATACGACCGGCTGACGGTGATACTCGGTCCGTTGATCCGCACAGCTCTAACCAATACTTGGTAGGCACTGGCTGATCGTGATCGTCCGCACAGGAAGTATGAGTATCCGTTGGCGAATCGGCCCTCATGTCCAGCGTGATGTGGCTCATATTCGCATATGACCACCTCTGCGCAAGCAGCACCCGTTGCAACTGAGCTTAAGAGATACGTCCCAGGCAACGCATGCTCTAGCAGCATGGTGTCTTCTTCATGGTCCACCCGTTGGGCTCCTCGGATCGCCCTTATCGCCTCTAGTGTAGCTATCACAGAGGGCATCAGGACACGCGTATCCGAGCGCCGGACGATGTGCAGAACGAAGCGACAGGTCGGCGCCGCACGTGGATACAGCACTAGGGCGGAACAGACAACCTGGCTGGCTTTGGATAGACATGCCGCGTAGTCTAACTTCTTCGCGCTCATTCCGGAGGCCTCAAATGGTCGGGCACCTTGATTTGCAGCGGCGGCCATCGTTGTGTTTTTTCTTTTGTATGTGTTGGACGACGTCAATGGTATCTTCGAGAGGTTTGTAGATGGGTTATAGTCGGGCGTTGGACGATCAGGATTGGTCATCAAATGCTAGATGAAACAGCCGCGCCACGAAATAAATACTGTCACCGAGAGACGGGCCGACCTATCTAGCGCCCTCTTTCCACTCTTAAGAAGGCGAGTGGAACCCAATCGTCAGTTCGCTTATTTGCAAGGCCTTCTCTCCCAGCCCCAACCAATTTGCTCAGCAATAGGCTTTTCTTGTAACCTGTAGTATTGGCCCGCAGCTATTGCCTTGTATTATAAGCTGTAGTTTCTTAGTTTAGCTGATGCATCATTTAGTGAACTTTGATCCGAACCTAGGAGAGTATCCAGAGCGCCATCCTGGCGATTGAGTTCTTGTCGCCCTCGCATGGCATCCGCGACGTCTTGACCTCGCACCTGTTACTTCGAGTAGGCAGCATGCACCTCTGGAGTGGCCCTGAGATGTCGCCCGCTGCAGAGTATTAACTTGATGTGTGTGTTGAGATATTAAGGCGTCGCATTCTTGATTTGGTGTGCACTAAATACTCCCCTGTAGGTTATTTTTAGAGGGGATGACCGGAATGCATGATGCACATACGTGTTGGGCGGTTCATACCAACACTAGTGTGGAACTCCCAAAAGGCCGCACTAAACCTGCATATCTCGTACCAACTGCCCCTTAGGTACATCCAATTTTTTTTTTTATTACGGGAGTTCTGTACAACCGCCGCGAAAACGGCACTTGTGCTATCGCTTGTTGTTCCCGTAATTGCCAGTATTTCCACTATGTTATCAAACGCCTCCCGCAATATTCAAGAGAAAAATTATATTGAACCTGTTTTGTATGCCCTTAAACTTGAGTACTTGAACATTGTATCCATATCAGAATCCACTCTCTTATGATCTCATACTTAGGATGATTCGATTATATTGCAGAGTCATCGCAACAAAGCTTGATAGCAACTTGAATGAAAACACATAAAAATGATCTGTTCCTAAACTTATTTATTATAATATCAGTAATCTTTTTAATTTACATTTTGTCTGCTCATCCGCTGACCTGCTGAACATTTCTGAAATTGTTGCCTTGGTTTTTGTCCCAATTTACGAGCTCAGTTTTCTTCGGCTATATATACACATTTTATTTTCCATTCGCAGAGGATTCTCTTTTGTACAAGAGGCGCGCATCAGGCATATCAGGCCTGATTATTATTACGAAGTTCATTATTATATATAATCATCCTAATTACAGCATACCATTGTTTTAGTTTCATTCACGCCAGTGGCAGCCCCCGATGCCCAGTATTGAACATTTCTGTATTTTTTTTGATTGCCAAATATCAATGAAATTCGACTGAAATGCAGCCATACCAGTTATGACCTCTCTCTCATCGTGCACGGAAATCTAGCATGTACTCTCGTAGGGTCACTAAAACATTTGAGGAAGGCAAACTCTCTGCAAAGTCTTAATCTTGGAGCTGTAACTCCAGTTCACAAAGTAAAAAACAGGAGCAACTTGGATAGTTACAAAAGATCTGTCTAAAAAGCTGTCGGTTGAGTCGTAGTGTCATTTACTTAGCTGTCGATGGAAATCGATATTGGAAGAGCTTTGGGCCAAGATGAAAGTGAGCACTATTAAGCTAATCAATCAATCAATCAATCATATATTTGTTAAATCTACGGAACTGCAATTGTACAAACGCTGAAGTTCTCGTTAAATAGTGCTGCCGTAAGTATACGCACCACACCTGGCCTGGCAAGATTATTATTCAATGTCAGTCGGTGTTTATCTCACAAATAATTGACCTGTCCGAATGAATAGTTAAATGGAACCACCAGTAAGAACATGTGACGGTATGTACATATTTACATCTTTATAAGACCCAAGGAGTAAAATTAGAAGGCGTCTGATATTCGTTCATTCGTTCACAGTGATTTTCTTCACTTCCTATGCAAACTATTTAGCTGAGGTGAGTGCTGTATTCTCGCAAGGGAGGGAGCTCCAGGCAGTCGGAGGGCGGTAAGCAAGTGCATGACGGCTGAACTCCTTAAAGGCGAACGGCCGCTCGAACATCGTCGAGCGTCTGGCCGAGCGATTTGTGTCTGCCGTGATGGGGAAGGCAATGTTCTTGGGAATCATTCTTCTGCACATCTTGAAAGCGAGAAGTGCAATATGCACCGACAGCACCCTGCCTATCGGCAGAATTTCAATTTCAATTTCAAACAAATGTTTATTGACGGAACTGCTATATACATGCTTAAGTTCTCGTAAAAATAATAGTTAAAAGAATTATTGCAACGAATGTCAAGCTCATTCACCGAGTCTCTGTTACGCAGGCCGAAGATTGTCCGTAGACCGTCATTTTGAATAATTTCCACCCTGCGTAGTGACCCTATTGTACCCGCAGGCCCAAATGAAGAAACCGAATCTAAAGAGCGGCTGGAGTTGGGTCTTATAAAGTATTAGCAAGCCTCTAGTGGATATGCCCAGGTCTTCGAGCCGTCGAATCGACGAGATGACAGCATCGAAATTATGGAGAGAGCATCGCAAAGTGATTCCGCCAACTGAGCGCCTCGTGAAGAGTTAAACCAAACACATTTGACTATAGGTGACAGCGGTAGTTGAACGCTACAGAGGTGAACCGGAAGAGGTTCTGGATGTCTCTGAGTTGAGCGAAACAATGTGACACCTGTCTTGTTGGCATTGATTGCTAGGCCAAACCTTCCAAAAATCTTTACGACTCCTTTCACTGCCACAAGAGCCGCCTGTATGTCTCGTCGGATCTCGGCGGGACACATACGAAATACTAACGATGTATCGCCGGCGTAAGCAAACACGTTAGAAGACTTCCCGGACGAGATATCGACAAGTACGAAGTTAATGGGACTATTGAGCACAGGGATAGAAGATAAAAATATAAAAAGACCCAGAATAGAGCCCTGTGGTGTGTCTCACAACCTGTCTTCTACAGAGAAGGTAAGATCGGAACCAAGAGACTACGGTGGGGAAACACCCCCAGTATTTACCATTCGCATTTCCATTTATAATTTTCTTATCTATTGCTATTGTGAGTAAGTCGACGTTTGCATGTGGAACCCCACCTATTGCCCTTTTTAATACAAGGGAACAACCATAATCACATGGGCTTAAACCAGGAGAATATGGCGGTTGAAGCCATCGCTCAATATTGTTCCCCTCCATCCAGGCCGTAATTTCATCAGTGCGGTGAGGTCTTGCATTATCGTTGAGTAACCATACTCGGCGCTGTCGATCCCCGGGCCATTTGTTCATCAATCCCTCAAGAAGCCGAGATATCGGGGAGTATTGACTTTTTATAATATTTGGTAACAGCAAACGCCCTTGGGCTCCAGAGTGAGTATACTCATCATCTTCGCGCCCTGCCGCGCGCGCACTCCAAGTATGAACGCATTGTGTCGCGTAGTTCGGGCTGTGCGCCATTCGAAAGGCCGTACAGTTCGAATAACATGCCCTAATACGTAGAACTGGTGACAACCGCTTTAGATCTACCTAGCTGGTCAACTGATGCTAATAAAGAAAGGTCTTCAGGAGAATTATTGACGGTAAGCTAGAACGATGATCTTGCTATTTATTAAATAAGAAAAAACTTAAGTCTACTTACGTTGAAGTGGCGATGGGAAATTAGACAACGACTTTGACCAATACATGACAAATCAAGCCTTCAACGTTGCTTGCTAAAAATAGTTCTCTAGCACAGGAAAATCTACCATAAGTCTGTCGTAGGATGATTTATGCATTCAGACAAGTGTATAATATAATATTGAAACTGACCGTCTTGGCGCCCGATTACAGGCTGCAGAATTTGAATTTGGTATCTAGATGAGGTAATAATGGACACGAGTCCCCTGGATGGTCTAGTGGTGAGCGTCTTGGTCTGCTAGACCGGAGGGACGAGTGTGTTGTTCAAAACCTGACAGACACGAAGAATCTTTGGAGTTCTTTATCATCTTTCTTTATCTGAAGATTCTTGCCAGGTACGAGTAAGGAAGAGAATAAGCAAAGGTGGCCGTGACAGGTCCTCATAGAAATATCTAAAAGGTTAAGAGCTGAGGTCTGTCAGATAGGGGAACAGCTGAGGGTCAGCTCGAAGAAAAAATAAATAAATAAACAATGGACACGATCAGGTAAATGAGTGCAACATTTGCTGATTTATTTGTTTTACTATTTTGTATGAAATGACAACATGTTATGTACATCCTCATAATCTAGTTATATATTTATTTATTAAATTAATGGGTATCTATACAATAATTCTACACTATGTCAAGGTTTCTTATAATTAATATACACTGGATATCGCTTTCTACTGAAAGGATCTATCCTAGAGATATACATGTGTTTAATACCTACATATATACCTACATATATACATATAATATACATTTCACGATATTTACAGTATTGGTTGCTTCTTTTGCCCTTGAGCTACCTAGTTGGCCAGTTCACCGTAGTACACTGTGACCGTCTTGACCCTGCCACCAAGGACATTCTGTTCCAGTTCCACCCTGCCGGAACCGGCGGCGCTTGCAGATTTTACGTACTGGTCAAGCGCGCTGGTCCGCGGCATTAGGACGGCCATATTCTTGCTGAACTCCGAGAGATGGCGTAGGAGTTCGCTGTATGGCGCCGGAGCCCTTATTGCTGCTAGATCGTAAACAGCAGCATTTTGGTACTCGGGCCCGCCCCAGGGTGGACTGAACACCACGGCGTCAACTGATGTTGCCAGGTCATCAGGAGATAGAGCGAGCACGTCCTTCACGCCGATGGTCATCTTGTCGGTCACAGTGTATAGACGGGCAAGCTGTCTAGCTGTCGCCGTCTCACGGGCATCGATGTCAAATGCGTAGACGTGCTCTACGTGGGGCATTCGGGCACAATTTACGGCATTGCCCCCGGCCCCACAGAACGGCTCGAGCACTCGCACAGGTCGGCCCAAGGTTTGCTGGAGCTTCCACAGGCGAGAGCCGATATGCCTAGCGATCTCCTCGGGGCAAATCGAGAACCAGGCTTGCTCGGTGAGGGTTAGGCTGTTATTAAACCTGGCGATCAATCGGTGCCTCTGTGCAAAATACTTCCGATTGTTAGCGTGACCCCCGCTGGATGCCGCTTCACCGTTCTGCCGCTGGTTAGTGCTTCTTCTTGAAGGCCCGCGCAGGCTTGCTGTTTCCTTGTGAAGCGCGTAACTCCCCTCGCAGGTTCCGCAGCTTCCCGCCGTTAGCTCGATGCCCTGTACGAACGTCACATCGTCCAAAACGACACCAGCCTTGTAGAGCGCGTTATACTTGACGCGCTCTCTGAAGGAGGTGCTTTGGCCCGATCCTTGTTCCCCTCCGCAGACAGTGCAGGAGTAGCTCCTCCGGGTCAGGTGGTTGGGGGTGTTGACGGCCGACCTTGAGGAGCTACCTCCTGCTGTTGTCAAGTTCGTAGAGAGCGGAGGTGGAACGGCCCGTTGTCCTGTATGATGGTGGACAGGACGACGGGGCTTAGGACCCTCACAGTCGCCGGAATACGACCGGCTGACGGTGATACTCGGTCCGTTGATCCGCACAGCTCTAACCAATACTTGGTAGGCACTGGCTGATCGTGATCGTCCGCACAGGAAGTATGAGTATCCGTTGGCGAATCGGCCCTCATGTCCAGCGTGATGTGGCTCATATTCGCATATGACCACCTCTGCGCAAGCAGCACCCGTTGCAACTGAGCTTAAGAGATACGTCCCAGGCAACGCATGCTCTAGCAGCATGGTGTCTTCTTCATGGTCCACCCGTTGGGCTCCTCGGATCGCCCTTATCGCCTCTAGTGTAGCTATCACAGAGGGCATCAGGACACGCGTATCCGAGCGCCGGACGATGTGCAGAACGAAGCGACAGGTCGGCGCCGCACGTGGATACAGCACTAGGGCGGAACAGACAACCTGGCTGGCTTTGGATAGACATGCCGCGTAGTCTAACTTCTTCGCGCTCATTCCGGAGGCCTCAAATGGTCGGGCACCTTGATTTGCAGCGGCGGCCATCGTTGTGTTTTTTCTTTTGTATGTGTTGGACGACGTCAATGGTATCTTCGAGAGGTTTGTAGATGGGTTATAGTCGGGCGTTGGACGATCAGGATTGGTCATCAAATGCTAGATGAAACAGCCGCGCCACGAAATAAATACTGTCACCGAGAGACGGGCCGACCTATCTAGCGCCCTCTTTCCACTCTTAAGAAGGCGAGTGGAACCCAATCGTCAGTTCGCTTATTTGCAAGGCCTTCTCTCCCAGCCCCAACCAATTTGCTCAGCAATAGGCTTTTCTTGTAACCTGTAGTATTGGCCCGCAGCTATTGCCTTGTATTATAAGCTGTAGTTTCTTAGTTTAGCTGATGCATCATTTAGTGAACTTTGATCCGAACCTAGGAGAGTATCCAGAGCGCCATCCTGGCGATTGAGTTCTTGTCGCCCTCGCATGGCATCCGCGACGTCTTGACCTCGCACCTGTTACTTCGAGTAGGCAGCATGCACCTCTGGAGTGGCCCTGAGATGTCGCCCGCTGCAGAGTATTAACTTGATGTGTGTGTTGAGATATTAAGGCGTCGCATTCTTGATTTGGTGTGCACTAAATACTCCCCTGTAGGTTATTTTTAGAGGGGATGACCGGAATGCATGATGCACATACGTGTTGGGCGGTTCATACCAACACTAGTGTGGAACTCCCAAAAGGCCGCACTAAACCTGCATATCTCGTACCAACTGCCCCTTAGGTACATCCAATTTTTTTTTTTATTACGGGAGTTCTGTACAACCGCCGCGAAAACGGCACTTGTGCTATCGCTTGTTGTTCCCGTAATTGCCAGTATTTCCACTATGTTATCAAACGCCTCCCGCAATATTCAAGAGAAAAATTATATTGAACCTGTTTTGTATGCCCTTAAACTTGAGTACTTGAACATTGTATCCATATCAGAATCCACTCTCTTATGATCTCATACTTAGGATGATTCGATTATATTGCAGAGTCATCGCAACAAAGCTTGATAGCAACTTGAATGAAAACACATAAAAATGATCTGTTCCTAAACTTATTTATTATAATATCAGTAATCTTTTTAATTTACATTTTGTCTGCTCATCCGCTGACCTGCTGAACATTTCTGAAATTGTTGCCTTGGTTTTTGTCCCAATTTACGAGCTCAGTTTTCTTCGGCTATATATACACATTTTATTTTCCATTCGCAGAGGATTCTCTTTTGTACAAGAGGCGCGCATCAGGCATATCAGGCCTGATTATTATTACGAAGTTCATTATTATATATAATCATCCTAATTACAGCATACCATTGTTTTAGTTTCATTCACGCCAGTGGCAGCCCCCGATGCCCAGTATTGAACATTTCTGTATTTTTTTTGATTGCCAAATATCAATGAAATTCGACTGAAATGCAGCCATACCAGTTATGACCTCTCTCTCATCGTGCACGGAAATCTAGCATGTACTCTCGTAGGGTCACTAAAACATTTGAGGAAGGCAAACTCTCTGCAAAGTCTTAATCTTGGAGCTGTAACTCCAGTTCACAAAGTAAAAAACAGGAGCAACTTGGATAGTTACAAAAGATCTGTCTAAAAAGCTGTCGGTTGAGTCGTAGTGTCATTTACTTAGCTGTCGATGGAAATCGATATTGGAAGAGCTTTGGGCCAAGATGAAAGTGAGCACTATTAAGCTAATCAATCAATCAATCAATCATATATTTGTTAAATCTACGGAACTGCAATTGTACAAACGCTGAAGTTCTCGTTAAATAGTGCTGCCGTAAGTATACGCACCACACCTGGCCTGGCAAGATTATTATTCAATGTCAGTCGGTGTTTATCTCACAAATAATTGACCTGTCCGAATGAATAGTTAAATGGAACCACCAGTAAGAACATGTGACGGTATGTACATATTTACATCTTTATAAGACCCAAGGAGTAAAATTAGAAGGCGTCTGATATTCGTTCATTCGTTCACAGTGATTTTCTTCACTTCCTATGCAAACTATTTAGCTGAGGTGAGTGCTGTATTCTCGCAAGGGAGGGAGCTCCAGGCAGTCGGAGGGCGGTAAGCAAGTGCATGACGGCTGAACTCCTTAAAGGCGAACGGCCGCTCGAACATCGTCGAGCGTCTGGCCGAGCGATTTGTGTCTGCCGTGATGGGGAAGGCAATGTTCTTGGGAATCATTCTTCTGCACATCTTGAAAGCGAGAAGTGCAATATGCACCGACAGCACCCTGCCTATCGGCAGAATTTCAATTTCAATTTCAAACAAATGTTTATTGACGGAACTGCTATATACATGCTTAAGTTCTCGTAAAAATAATAGTTAAAAGAATTATTGCAACGAATGTCAAGCTCATTCACCGAGTCTCTGTTACGCAGGCCGAAGATTGTCCGTAGACCGTCATTTTGAATAATTTCCACCCTGCGTAGTGACCCTTTGTACCCGCAGGCCCAAATGAAGAAACCGAATCTAAAGAGCGGCTGGAGTTGGGTCTTATAAAGTATTAGCAAGCATCTAGTGGATATGCCCAGGTCTTTGAGCCGTCGAATCGACGAGATGACAGCATCAAATTTTGGAGAGAGCACTACAAAGTGATTCCGCCAACTGAGCGCCTCGTGAAGAGTTAAACCAAACACATTTGACTATAGGTGACAGCGGTAGTTGAACGCTACAGAGGTGAGCGGGAAGAGGTTCTGGATGTCTCTGAGTTGAGCGAAACAATGTGACACCTGTCTTGTTGGCATTGATTGCTAGGCCAAACCTTCCAAAAATCTTTACGACTCCTTGCACTGCCACAAGAGCCGCCTGTATGTCTCGTCGGATCTCGGCGGGACACATACGAAATACTAACGATGTATCGCCGGCGTAAGCAAACACGTTAGAAGACTTCCCGGACGAGATATCGACAAGTCCGAAGTTAATGGGACTATTGACCATAAAGGGGCCCAGAATAGAGCCCTGTGGTGTGTCTCACCACATGTCCTCTACAGAGAAGGTAAGATCGGAACCAATAGACTATGGTGGGGTAACACCCCAAGTATTTACCATTCGCATTTCCATTTATAATTTCCTAATCTATTGCTATTGTGAGTAAGTCAACGTTTGCATGTGGGACCCCACCTATTGCCCTTTTTAATACATGGAAACAACCATAATCATATGGGCTTAAACCAGGAGAATATGGCGGTTGAAGCCATCGCTCAATATTGTTCCCCTCCATCCAGGCCGTAATTTCATCAGTGCGGTGAGGTCTTGCATTATCGTTGAGTAACCATACTCGGCGCTGTCGATCCCCGGGCCATTTGTTCATCAATCCCTCAAGAAGCCGAGATATCGGGGAGTATTGACTTTTTATAATATTTGGTAACAGCAAACGCCCTTGGGCTCCAGGGTGAGTATAATCATCATCTTCGCGCCCTGCCGCGCGCGCACTCCAAGTATGAACGCATTGTGTCGCGTAGTTCGGGCTGTGCGCCATTCGAAAGGCCGGACAGTTCGAATAACATGCCCTAATACGTAGAACTGGTGACAACCGCTTTAGATCTACCTACCTGGTCAACTGATAAAGAAAGGTCTTCTGGAAAATAATTGACGATAAGCTAGAACGATGATCTTGCTATTTATTAAATAAAAAAAGTCTTAAGTCTACTTACGTTGAAGTGGCGATGGGAAATTAGACAACGCCTTTGACCAATACATGACAAATCGAAGCGTTTAACGTTGCTTGCTAAAAATAGTTCTCAGCACAGGAAAATCTACCATAAAGTCTGGCGTGGGATGATTTTGTGCATTCAGACAAGTGTATAATATTATTTTGAAACTGACCGTCTTGGTGCCCGATTACAGGCTTTTGGATTTGGTATCTAGATGAGGTAATAATGGACACGAGTCCCCTGGATGGTCTAGTGGTGAGCGTCTTGGTCTGCTAGACCGGAGGGACGAGTGTGTTGTTCAAAACCTGACAGACACGGGGAATCTTTGGAGCTCTTTATCTGAAGATTCTTGCCAGGTACGAGCAAGGAAGAGAATAAGCAAAGGTGGCCGTGACAGGTCCTCATAGAAATACCTAAAAGGTTAAGAGCTGAGGTCTGTCAGATAGGGGAACAGCTGAGGGTCAGCTCGAAGAAAAAATAAATAAATAAACAATTGACACGATCAGGTAAATGAGTCAAACATTTGCTGATTTATTTGTTTTACAATTTTGTAAGAAATGATAACATGTTATGTACATCCTCATAATCTAGTTATATATTTTTTTATTAAATTAATGGGTATCTATACAATAATTCTACACTATGTCAAGGTTTCTTATAATTAATATACACTGGATATCGCTTTCTACTGAAAGGAACTATCCTAGAGATATAAATGTGTTTAATACCTACAAATATACATACAATATACATATAATATACATTTTATGATATTTACAGAATTGGTTGCTTCTTTTGCCCTTGAGCTACCTAGTTGGCCAGTTCACCGTAGTACACTGTGACCGTCTTGACCCTGCCACCAAGGACATTCTGTTCCAGTTCCACCCTGCCGGAACCGGCGGCGCTTGCAGATTTTACGTACTGGTCAAGCGCGCTGGTCCGCGGCATTAGGACGGCCATATTCTTGCTGAACTCCGAGAGATGGCGTAGGAGTTCGCTGTATGGCGCCGGAGCCCTTATTGCTGCTAGATCGTAAACAGCAGCATTTTGGTACTCGGGCCCGCCCCAGGGTGGACTGAACACCACGGCGTCAACTGATGTTGCCAGGTCATCAGGAGATAGAGCGAGCACGTCCTTCACGCCGATGGTCATCTTGTCGGTCACAGTGTATAGACGGGCAAGCTGTCTAGCTGTCGCCGTCTCACGGGCATCGATGTCAAATGCGTAGACGTGCTCTACGTGGGGCATTCGGGCACAATTTACGGCATTGCCCCCGGCCCCACAGAACGGCTCGAGCACTCGCACAGGTCGGCCCAAG